>OY757015.1:126848248-127067987 GCA_963580285.1 Lucinisca nassula | reverse complement strand
AAACATAACCATTCATGAGATAGTAGAATAGTCGTAGCAACTCGACTAAGGAGCAATTAAATAATTTTCACATTGATTGCGGATTAAATTTTATGATTGGGGAATAAATGCAAACTAGAGACATAACTTGACCATATTTTCACACTTTATCGACACGCACCACAGGGTGGCAATTATATGACAGGGATTAACAATAGTGTCATAACTGAACTGTTATAAATTATCAAACAGTTTTAATCTATATCAGATGTCTGGGTTTTAACAAATATTGTACTTAAACACCGTTTTTGCATTCCGATAAAGTAAGAGTTCATAAAGCAAGCGTACAATCATCCGAGAATTTTTATGCGTACCAGGACCCGCCGACGATATTTTTATGCGTCCTCTGGCGAAATTATGCGTACAGGACGCAGGACGCACGCCTAAAAAAATCACTGCTATTCTACAATCTCATGAATGGTTATGTTTTGGCACCAAATAGCGGGATTTATGGACATCTCGGCCCCCATTCAACTCCGTCCCTAAAAAGTCAGTCCCTAGCAGCATTTAGGTCCTAAAATATAATTTGGAAGGTGGATAGGTAGTTTCACAGAAAGTTTGAGCATATTAATTGTTTTTAATACGAAACCTTATCCACGATAAAAGATCGCTGAAACCCATGCTGTAATTGGGACGGTGTTGGAATTGAGTGTGGCATCCCGAAAACATGCCTATACAATTTTGACCACCTGCAACCACACATTTATATACACATGTAGTAGAACTGGGCTTTACAAGGTTTTCGCGACGGGGGTGAGGGCAAGGATTTTGGCCACGCAAAATCGATTTAAACCCCATCCCCGAGTGGAATTCGTTTTCGCTGACCGTTCCAAGGTGGTTCTTCTGTCGCGGTTTATCTTTGCTATGGTTTGTCTTTGGGTGTTTGTGTCGCTTGTGTTATATTATTTTGGATAGCCTATTGGCCATTTTGTGGGAAAGTAACTGTCCTATAGGCTTTCCGCTGTTGGTGTTTCCATTAGGGTCTGTTGTTTCATGTTTGTGTATCTTTCCCTTTGGGACCGGCCCCGATAGCTCAGTTGGTAGAGTGTCCGCTCCGGGGAACGGGAGGTCTCGGGTTCAATCCCGGGCCGCGACATACCAAAGTCGTTAAAAATGGTACTAGCTGCTCCTCGCTTGGCACTCAGATTTACGGGGTAGAGCTAGGACTGGTCGATCCAGTGTCAGGATAATGTGACTGGGTGTGGTATCATGTAATGTGTCTGGGCCATGATACTTTAGTGAGGCAGCACTATAAACGTGAGCATTGAGCTCCCTGTCGCAACCAGACACCGTCTTGATATGACTGAAAAATTGTTGAAAGCGACGATAAACCCGAATTCACACACACACACTTTCCCTTTGGTGTCTCTGATGGGAGGCTGGGAGCTGTGGGTTGCTGTATCGATTCCTGATCATTGCCTCCACTTCTATTTTTTATACCAATTTACTTTTTTCTTCTCAAAACCATAGATTGTTGGTTCTTGTAAGAACCACCTCGTCGATGCCATTTTTACAAGTACCCAAAATTGTTTGCTCAATAGATTGTTGGTACTTGTTAGACTGGCCCTGTCAATGTGGTTCTAATAAGTACCCAAAATCTATGTTTATAGCAGAAATAAGAAAACTATGTTCATGTTTCATCTGAAAATTTTCATATTTGAGTGGTAAAAAAATCCATATTTTAGAATAGGGTTTTTTTTTTTGTGATGTTAACATTTTCAGTGTAAAACCAAATGTAAACCTATAGAAAACAATAAATAAAGATGTTTCTTTTTTTTCTTGTTTGATTTGAGGTTTAACGTCCCTGTCAACAGTATTTATGAGATATTGGACATCTCAATCCCTGCCACCCAATGAAACCAATAGGGTTTATATGCATGGACTGGCCGACTCCCACCGCTTTGTCCGGGCAGGCTTAGATCCTCTAAGCGGTTTACCAGTACTCGTGTGCAGTCTGTTTCAGCTCTGTGTTTTTATTTGATTTGAGGTTAAATGTCCCTGTCAACACTGTAAAGGTCATTTTGGAGATGTTGCTTCCAATTTTGTGGAACTTTTACCCGACATTGAGATGAAATGACATCTGAAGCCCTGCCGCCCAATGAAACCAATAGGGTTTATAACTTAAGCATGGAAGGGCCGACTCGCACTGCTTTGCCTGGGCATGCTTAGATCCCCTAAGCGGTTTACCAGTACTGGTGCGTGGAAGCATAATGCAGCCCATATATTTCTTCAAGCCCTGACGGGCGGGGGCCGAATTCAGCTCTGTGCGGAAGCATCATGCAGCCCATATATTTCTTCAAGCCCTGACGGGCGGGGGCCGAATTCAGCTCTGTGCGGAAGCATCATGCAGCCCATATATGTCTTCAAGCCCCGACGGGCGGGGGCCGTCATACTTTCATGAACAGCAGAAATATAAATTCATTTCTTAAATGAACACACCAGTACCTCATGGGTTTAGGTCGGGTAAAAGTCAGGGGCCGAGTTTGTCAGGGGCCGAGTTTGCTGGGGGCCGAGTTTGTCAGGGGCCGAGTTTGTTAGGGGCCGAAATGTCCTGTCACCAATAGCAGACGTTGGCGGGAAAAGTCGAATGCTGTTGTTGGTTATTGACACTGAGCTTCTGGGGATAATGCAGAGCTTTGCAAAGCACTGACTTTCTATCCACCTCTATTCACAACCGTTTAGCTATTAGTTTTTACCGGTTCCAAACATTTTATTTTTATGAAAGAGATACATGCAATGACATTAAACACGTGTGGGGGTAATGGCGATGGCTGACATCATTTACCGAGCATGTGCAGAAAAATCGTAGCGGTGGTTTGTAGGCGACGATTTATATCAATTCAAAAATCACCGATCAGTTCCGTATGCCTGGTCTTCGCCGTACATTGCTGGAAAAAGCCTGCAGTCCATGACCTCGGCTATTAGACGGGGTCTTTTTTTTTTTTGCTCATTTTGGAGGGAAAAATCCTTGTCTTTTAACCGAATTTTTACGGTAGCAGTAATAAGAGAAAAAAAAACATCTATTTCTTCAAGTCCCAAGGGGCGGGGGCCGACCAATTGCTTTTGAATTGCAGCCAAATATGTGTTCACCTTACCCAGTCTGCTCCTGTTGAAAATGGTTTTGAGGAGGTTTTTATTTTCTCTCCCAGACGTGACTGGACAATAACTTGAATACTCTTATAGACGAGAAATTTTGTAAACTTCTCAAAGTCTTTTCTTTCTTGCTGATTGGCTTTAGACATTTTACTTTGTCCAGCATGGAATATCAGAATGTTTCCGGGAGGATTTCTTTTTTGCGATACTGGTGAATGTATGCATTGTGGCGCATTGATGGCATCGATTTCGCTAAATGCGTGCCATAGTTTTCTTCTTCACGCTGCAGATAAAGCGTCAAAAGACCACAATCCCAATGTAAACATTTTTTTTTTCCTTTCTAAAACAGGAACCGGAAGTACGTTTCCAATTTCGGATAAAATACAAGCCTTGGCTTGGCCCGAAAGCTTATGTCAAATAACATCCGGACCGTACGAATAACAAAGTCCCAGCGATGGGTTAATAGATGAGTAGAATGGCCAAATATAACCGACTCAGTATATGAATATAGATAGACAGGACTTCGGTTGAGCACCTCTGGGCATGCCCACCTCTGTCGGTTCAGATTTTTTTTTCTCCTCTTACTGCCGGTCCGTTTAATCACCGGATCGGGCGCTAACACCGGACCGAACCTGGTTTTTGGCACATTTCTTATTTTTGTCAAATCTGAGCATTACGAGCAAGATTTCCTGGGTGGCAGTATTTTTAGGCAATGTGGATGAAGTGCCTTGCTCAAGGGCACAACACTTTGGTCAGCATGAGGATCGAACCCCCAACCTCTCAATCACAAATCCGATACGTGGAGCGTGATAGCTCAGTGGTTAGTGTACTTGCCTCTGATGCTAGAGGTCCCGGGTTCGATCCCCGGCAGCGGCGATAAAATTTCGGTGTCCGAACACGCTTCATTGGCATCATTTGCAGGGATGAATGTCATTAAGTGCACCGTCCTTCGGATCGGGACGTTAACTGGAGGCCCCCTGTGCAGGGAGAACCATCCCCTGTGCAGGTTAAAGATCCCTACCGTAATTACATGATTACTGTGTAGGCTTTCATCCTGCAAAACTGGAGTGTATGTAATATACACCTGCGGTAATGGTCAAATGTGACCGACGCAGTATCAGAAGATAGATAGATAGATACACTACCACTGCACCAAAGCTCTCCGAGTTGTTTCGCCCAAGACGTTTCTTTCTTTTCTGGTGAATGAATGTCATTTGACAATTCTCATTCTGATTCTGATTCCTTTTCGCCATAACCCGGGGAGGAGACCTATAATTGGCAAGGTTTTTGAAAATGAGATATATTTAAGGTTTCGACCATTCTGCAGGCATTTAACCAGTTTTTAATGATTTCTCAAACAGATGACAGGTGCAATCTCTAGTCTTAATTCGTTGAATACAGTAGGCTTAACTGAATCAGGCCCTGCAACCTTATCAGGTTTAAGGTTAGGCAAAAACCGTTGGTTCCGAAAGGCAAAAAATTCCAACTCCAAATTAGACTGGGACCTGTAGCAATCCTTAAAACGTCAAGCCCAGCGGACTTGTAGAACCGCACATGACACACATGTCTCAAACATGTTGTCCGAAGATCATGAAAACCCGAAAGTCTTCTGGCAGTACATCAAGTCCAGGAAGAAAGATAACTTCGGTGTCCCCCCCCCCATCAAGAAAGATGGTGTATCCTACAGCTCGCCAAAAATGACAGCCGACATTCTGAACGGACAGTTCACCTCAGTATTCTCTAAGGAGAGATCCACAACCAAGCCATCCTTGCCAGCAAGTACTGTCCCCTCATCTGCGGCCATCACTGTGTCTGGAAAGGGTGCACTGAAACTTCTGCCAGAACTTAAGCCACATAAAGATGCAGGTCCAGACCAGATATCAACCAGACTCCTAAAACTTGCTGCAGCTGAACTTGCTCCATTCCTCACTCGGTTCGTTCAACTCTCTCATGATCAAGGGAAGTTTCCATCCGATTGGAAATCCGCCATCGGGAACAAGATAATTCATCGACAAGACAACTCATCGACACGGTTTTTGGAGACAATTCATCGACACAATTGAAGACAGCTCATCGACACTTTTTGAAGACAACTCATCGACACATTATTATAATGGAATTATACACAAGCTGTTAAAATGAAGACAATGTTTTGTAAAAAAAATGATTTATTATCACGTTTATGTTAAAAATAACGAATTTAGAATATATTAATTCAATGTTTTGGCTTATTGATGACAATTAAGAGACCATTTTAACCGCATAGGATGGGTGGCCTAAATAAACTTACGCATTCTATTCTAAAAACATGATATAAAAGAAAATGTACAGGGAACTTGGTAACTACGGCCACACACACACACACACACACACACACACACACACACACATGTCGTTATCGCAATCACATTATATGTATACATTTACATCCTCAAGGGCTTTATAGGGAATTTTGAATAAAATTTCTTCTTCTTCTTCTTCATTATGGATTTTCTGTGTATTGTGTGTTCGAAAGAAGTTCGTCGGCAGCAGCATGCGTTTCAGTGTGATGGTTGTGACAATTGGCAGCACAGAACTTGTAAGCTTTTATATGAGTTTTTTAACTGTCTGTCTGTCTTTCATTCTCTGTCTGTCTGTCCGCCCGCCCGCCCGCCCGAACGTACATATGTATATATGTATGTATAACGTGTAATACTGGCGAGTCTTTATATGCGTTTTTAAACTGTCTGTCTGTTTGTCTGTCTCTTTCTGTTTGACAATCTATTTTTCTTTCATTCATTCGTAGACATTTTCTTATTCTTTCTTTCTTTTTTCTTTCATTTATTTATTCGTTTATTTCATACTTATCATGAGGGCACGTGCCAGTTAATATAAATCATGGACAAATAATCAATTACATCATTACTCGAACTATTTTGTTAATCGGCGTGTGCCATGCAAACATAACGATTATCATATTACTCAAATCTTTATCCTACATGTGTATTTGTATTTTTACCCCTCAGAGATCAATCAAATACATTGTACCACTTATCCATATAATTACCGTTAATTACCTATGATTGCCAATTACCTTCACACAAATGTGTCGATGAGTTGTCTTCATTTATGTCGATGAATTGTCTCCAAAAACCGTGTCGATGAGTTGTCTTGTCGATGAATTGTCTCGATTCCCCGCCATCGTGTCTCCAGTATTCATGAAGGGAAACAGATCTACCCCATCAAACTATCGGCCGATATCTTTAACCTCGGTAACCTGTAAAGTACTACAGCACATCATGTTCAGCAGCATCATGACCCACTACGACAAACATCAGATTCTCACGGACTTTCAACAGGGCTTTAGAAAGAAACGCTCATGTGATGCCCAGCTTCTACAAACTGTAGACGACCTGGCAAAGGGCCTCGACAACAACAAACAGATTGACGCTATTCTCCTAGACTTTAGTAAGGTCTTCGACAAAGTCAGCCACTCTCGCCTTCTTCAAAAACTTGACTACTATGGTATCAGAGGCTCCACCCATGCATGGATAGCTGACTTCCTCTTCCACCACACGCAACAAGTTGTCCTCGACGGAGCTAGTTCTGACGTTTCTCCTGTTTCTTCTGGTGTTCTGCAGGGTAGCGTCCTTGGTCCACTTCTCCTCCTTACCTATATCAACGACTTGCCCTCTAGAGTGAAATCTACGGTTCGGATGTTCGCTGATGACTGTCTGATGTACAGAACGATCAACAGTCAGGAAGACACGAAACAGCTTCAACGTGACCTTGATAGCCTCCAGGAGTTGGAGTCAGAGTGGTTGATGTCATTTAATCCAGATAAATGTGAGATTATCCACATCACAAACAAGAGAAACCCTTCCATCTCCACCTATACCATCCATGACACACCCCTGAAACCTACAGATTCTGCAAAGTACCTTGGAGTGACGATAACACCATCTCTAAGCTGGAAGCCCCATATCGACAACATCACAAAAAAGCCAATTCTACCATGGGTTTCCTACGCAGAAACATCTCAGCGTGCCCACCATCAGCTAAGGAGACTGCCTATAAGACATACGTCCGGCCTACCGTCGAGTATGCATCTACAGTCTGTTCACCGCATGCTGACACCCACATACAACAGGTAGAGATGGTGCAACGGCGTGCAGCAAGATTTGTGAAAAATGACTATCGCCGCTCCAGTTCTGTCACCACCATGCTACACGACCTTCAATGGGACACTCTCCAACATCAGCGTGATACAGCCAGAGTGACCATGCTCTACAAAAGCATACACAGTCTCGTCGATGTCACTCCAAGTCCTCCTCTCCGCCACTCAAGATCAACGAGGCCCCACGACCAGCAGTATACTCAACTCCGTTGCTCCAAAACTGCCCATCAGTACAGCTTTTTCTTGCCACACTTGTTCTCTGGAACCGTCTGCCACAGGATGTCGTCTGCCAGCCCTCGCTTGATGCCTTCAAGTCTTCGGTTGCCGGCATCTACACCCCTTAACTCTGACGCTTGTTTTTTTACAGTTTTTAACCTGTACAAAGATTTTATTTGGATGTTTAAATCCACCCAACCAGCTGCGCATGCTCAGTTTTTAACCACATCGTGAGGATACTCTTTTTGAGGAATAAGATTACTGAAGATGAGATAAAGATGATGAAGTCTGAGGACGCCATTTCCGGTATGGAAGGACTCTAAGGGTTATTGGATATATATTTCTTGAAGTAAATTTTGTATTGCCTGAGTACATATCTACCCAAGCATCAGAATCAGATCAGAATCAGAATTGTGACTGGTGACACGTCAAATGACATTCATACACCAGGACCTGTGATATGGGAAGTTAGTCCCTAGCTCTAACCAAAGATGTAAACTTAGCTACACAATCCTCAGCACCTTCAGCCGCCGAAATAATAGAATCGGGAAGGATATTCCAATCTCTAATGGTTCAGGGGAAGAACGATTCTTTATAAATATCCGTTCTTGCAGTAAGGGTCTGAAACGTCATTGAATGGTGCTTTCTACAGTGCCTAGCCGGGGGAACAAGGTCATCTGTTGGAATGCTGGCAGCACCCTTTAGACCTTTGTATAAGAGTATGAGCCTACTGTCTCTTCTCCTGTTCTTGAAAAGTAGAAGTAAAACAAAGATCAGGAATTGATACAATTAACTTACTCCACCCATAAAAGACACCAAAGGGAAAGAAATACAAACATTAAGCAACCAGACCATAATGGAAACCTAAACATAGGAAGGCCATAAGGACAGTTACTTTCCCACAAAATGGCCATATGGCCATCCAAAATTAAAAGACACAAGTGATACACACATTAAGTAACAAACAACAACATAAATAAATCGCCACAGAAGAGCCGCCTTGGAACGGTCAGTGGAAGATTTCTACTGGGGGGCTTAAATCGATTTTACGTGGCCACAATCCTCGCTCTTACTTCCGTCGCGATTTAGACAAATAATTTGTTCAGTCCGCATGAAGGGCTCCTAACTCATCAGTGCAACATCTCCGTGAACACAAAAATCAAAGAACCACAGAGGTGAGACAACGGTGAGGACTCGACAGCAAGAAACCACTGAAATGCTGGAGCAAAAGAAAACCAACAGTTAGACTCCGATGAGCCCAACCAGAGACAGAGCATCAGGCACCAACCAACCTTATCTCTCTAATTCTCAATAAGCCTTTACGTTGGAGCCGTCATAGAATCTGAGGCCTGACCCACCGGCGTGCAATGAAAGAGGGAAGCAAAGTTGCCAACCGTGATTGGGTTAACTACCATGCATGCAGTCTGTCGTATAATATCAATGTTGTACCCAATCTTTTTATATCGAAGAATGATTTTACGAAATTGGGTGCTGAAGTCATTGCGGTTATATTTTTTTCTGAATTTATATACTAAGTCACCATCAAATTCGGGTTCCGATAGACCTGGTTGCAGAAGAGATTTAAGTCCAATATTGAATTTTGAAATTAAATCAGACTGGCGTCTATAAAATTTTGAAAAGGCTTTGCGTAGTTTATGGTATCGATAACCCTGATTAAGGAGTTTAGCCGTTAATAATTTATTACGAGTGTTGAAGTCAGTTACATGACTACACACTCTAGCAAATCGAATTAATTGCGAAATATAAACGCCATAGTGGAGCCTGAGCCTGAGTGGACATAAGCGTGTAAATACAGCTTGGCACTGACGGTTCAAAAATTGCTGTTATAGTATTTTCAATGCGAAGTGTGTCATTTGTAGCGGCTTTCAAAGTTGATATGCCTTGAACATCTTGTCCGCTGTTTTGGTTTGCAATATTTTTTTCGTAAAACCCAGAAATTTCTCTAGTCCCCATGTATGTCGGCCAAGTAATTATTATATGATTGTTCTATTTTGCCTTGAACAAAATTTTTGATCTGTTTGAAGTGATGCTTATCTTAAGTTGTCCTTGTCTTTTGTTTACGATAAAGTTTATCACGTTTACATATAAAATTGAAGTGAAGGCAATGATCAGGATCTAAGTCTACGTATATTTATATGATCCAGGAAAGACTGTGGTTTCCACTGAGTCTTTGTATTTGGAACAAATTTTTCACTTCAAAAACAGTTTTCAAAGCATCCCGGATTTCCTCAGCTTTACATACTCTCTTGCTAGCTACCAAAACCTTTCTTAAGTTGTTTCATGCATATAAAATTTAAAACCAGCCCAGTCAGCCGTTTCGAATATGAAGACTGATCTTGGCTTTTATCGATATTTTTTTCGGTTTGCTAGCAATGGTCTGATATACTAGATAGGATTTACCAAACTGTGATTTGTTGTCAGGAACAGGACAAGAATATTATCACCCCTGCAGTTTACCAGTATATTATAGGAATGCTGGGGGTATGAACGGCAATTGTATATTCGTCAAAGCGTCGTCTGTTCTGTAATGTTTTCTGTGTTACAACAGAGATTTGGCAGGGTTGACAAGAGCCTTCATGTGGAGTGGACAGATTATTTGTCTATATCGTGACGGAAGTAAGGGCGAGGATTGCGGCCGCGTAAAATCGATTTAAGACCTCCCCCCCCCCCCACCCCCACTAGTGAAATACTCATCACTGACCGTTCCAACGCGGTTCTTCTGTCGAGGTTTGTGTTTGTTATAGTTCGCCTTTAAATGTGTGTATCGCTTATATCGTTTTGTTTTGGATAGTCAATTGGCCATTTTGTGGGAAAGTAAATGTCCGTTTTGGCTTTCAACTTTTGATGTTTCCATTAGGTTCTAGTTATTTCTTGTTTGTGTTTCTTCCCTTTTCGTGTCTCTGATGGGAGGTGGGGGTTAATTTATCGGTTCCTGTTCATTGCCTTCGCGTCTACTTTACAAGCACGTAGTTGTCAATGACAAAATAATGTTTAAGTGCGTACTATTATAGGTGTCTTCAATTCAACCCGACGTTGTTGACACGTTTCTACTTATATTACGCTGCGGGGGATACGATAGGCCATGCTTATACCCTGTTCATTTTTAGCTCGCCTGTACGAAAGTATAGGAAGAGCTATAACCATTAGGGTCTGTTGTTTCATGTTTGTGTTTCTTTCCCTTTGGTGTCTCTCATGGGAGCTGTTGGAAACCTTTCAGGTGCTTATGCACATCTAAATTATTTAAATAGGTATATGGCAAGGCAGTGCGAGGAAAATATTTTAGGTCAAATACGGTAGGCAAAATATGCCGCTCCACGCACAAATCATGCACATATCATACGATGTATGCATGAGTGGTTTGTGGAGGAATTATTTTCTATACAGTTGGCCGCTATAAGGCCGATTTCTATAAAGTTTGCCTAAAAAGTCGCCAACCGCCAAATTGTGTCATATATATTTTTCATGCCAGTCACAATGTTGTGGGTGTTCGTACTGACGTGAGTTATACCATTGATCTGTAGGGTCGTTTCATAATTTTTTCCCTGAGGGAAATACAATTCCAGTGTAAATCAATGATCTGCTGAAATTTGCTATATGGCTATGGCTGTGGATGGTATCTTTACTTGTCACGGTCTTAGCGATCCGCGAGCTAGCACGGGTATGCATGATTTTCCGGTAGTACTCATTGATATAAATACCCTGAAAAATGAACATTATACCAACAGCATATGAATTGTGAAAAATTACCCACAACATCGTGACGAGCCACAGAAAGAATCTTGAACGGTATGTTAAATCTATGTTTAGTATTATTTTTGTATGAACTAGCTTGTAAGTTTTGGAGGGGTTTTCTTCTGGTATACCCCAACTTTCTGAAGCATATTCTGGATTCACTTTGGAAGCCTCTGTGGTGTAGTGATTATGCTACTAGCTTTGCCAGCTAGGGGTCGCAGGATCAATGCCAGGCTTCTCCAGAATTCGAATGAGTCTTTAAAGCGAGGTCCTGTCTCCGTGTGATCCCAGATGTTGGTGAGACGTAAAACGTGGACACCCGCTCATTCTAGATTCATTTAGACTTTCAACAATACTAGACTGAAGTGACTGTCAATTATATTATTAAATCATGGACGCCACTCTATGCTTTCATTTTTAAGTTCATTACCCGTTTCTGTTTTACGTCTTCTGGACACCGAGGCGAATAAATTCTACGATAGTTCTCATCAGTTATATGATGCGGTTCTCTTAACTAGAGGCTATACTCAGCATACTCTCCGTCCTTACATTGATTCTGAAATTAATCATAAACGCCATTTCTTCAAAATATCCTTCATTAATAAGGGTATGGATTTTATAGATTTGCCCAGTATCTTCCGTGAGAGATCGGTGCTTTCTTCCATTCCTGCTTATTTTCAAAATACTGAAACACCTATAATTTGCTATAAATATAACAAACCTGTTAGATCTATCATTTTTAATTTCAATAAACTTGTTTCAGATCTTGATATTGATACTAATACTCCTGATTCATGTGATTGTAAAACCTCAAAGTATTGCTATCCTGCTGCTGGTCATGTAATTACTGGCAATTTGAAAATTATTCCTGATTCTAGGATAAGGAATATAATTTCTAAAGGACCGAAATATCGGTTTCCTTCTAAAATTGATTTCAGTAAATGTAGAGATGAAATCGCTGCTTCCTTGAATGAATTCGGTAATCGATGGTGTAAGCGAGAGTATGTTGAGCATAAAGCCCTTAAGGACTGGAAACTTAGCATTTTAAAACTAGTGAATAAACGCATTTCTTTCTATTCTCAAAATACTAACTTATTACCTCCTAAGCCCAAGACGTCTTTACGTCATCTTAAACTAGGTATTCAAGAATTTCATAAGAAGTTTGTTTTGGCCCCTGCAGACAAGGCCGCTAACAACGTCGTCGTTGTGTGACGGCTCCACTATGTTAACACGCTTAAGCAGGAGCTTGGTGGTACTAAGGCCTATGAACTTCAGCCTTTAGCTGAAGAGAGAGCTATAGTAGATAAACATGTTTGTCTTTCAGCCACCAAGTTTGCTGTGTGTGTTAACGAAGGCCAAGACAAGCTTCCTACGCTATACTGGTTACCAAAACTTCATAAAAGACCTTACAAAGCACGGTTTATTGCAAATTCTAGCTCTTGCACTACCACTGAACTTTCTAAATTATTAACTTCCTGTCTTACTGCTATTAAAACGCATGTAATTAAATATTGTGATAAAGTCTTTGAAAGATCAGGAAGAAATCTGTTTTGGTCTATAAAAAATTCGAATGAGGTTTTAAATAAATTGAAATCCAGACATTTTCGTGCTTCTAGTCTGTCTACTTACGATTTTTCCACTCTTTACACTACACTTCCTCATAATCTTATAAAAGAAAAGCTTAATGATTTAATTGAATGGTCTTTTCACAGAGAAGATTCTCTCTATCTTGCATGTAATGTCAGAAATGCATTTTTCACTTCTAAAGAGCATAAGAATTATACACTTTGGTCATGTCAGAAAGTGTGTGATGCCCTCACCTTTCTACTTGACAATATTTATATTAGATTCGGTACTAAGTTATTCAGACAAATTGTGGGTATTCCGATGGGTACTAATTGCGCACCTCTTGTGGCTGATCTGTTCTTGTATTGTTATGAAAGAGACTTCATTTTGTCGCTTTCCATTGATGGCCAATCTGAAATTGTTGAAGCTTTTAGCTCCACTTCTGGATATTTAGATGATTTATTAAATATTGATAATACCTGTTTTGATGGTTTGATCAGTCAGATTTACCCCCTAGAACTTCAGTTAAATAAAGCAAATTCTTCTGATACTGAGGCCCCGTTTTTGGATTTACATCTATCTATTGTGGATGGATTTGTTTCGTGCAGAGTTTGTGATAAACGCGATGACTTTGATTTTGAGATTGTAAATTTTCCTTTTTTGGATGGTGATGTTCCTCGTGCGCCATCCTATGGCGTTTATATTTCGCAATTAATTCGGTTTGCTGGGGTGTGTGGTCATGTGGCTGACTTCGGCGCTCGTGGTGGATTGTTGACGGCTGGGCTCCTTGGTCGGGGTTGTCGGTGCCGTAGGCTGCGCAGGGCCTTTTCGGGGTTTTGTGGGCGCCATTCTGATTTGGTTTCGGGGTTCGGTGTTGGGCTTGGGTCTCTTCTGCAGCAGGGTCTGTCGGAACCCGAGTTTTGTGGTGGCTTGGTGTGTGGGTTCAGAAAAATATATAACCGCAATGGCTTCGGCGCCCAGTTTCGTGGAGTCGTTCTTCGATATAAAAAGATTGGGTACAGCATGGATATTATACGACAGACTGCATGCATGGTGGTTGGCCCAATCGCGGTTGGCGGCTTTGCATCCCTCTTTGTTGCGCGCCGGTGGGTCGGGCCTCGGATTCTGTGGCGGCTCCGGCGTGGGGGCTTATTGGGAGTTGGAGGGATCTGGTTCAGGTGGCTGTTGGTTGGTGCCTGATGCTCTGTCTCTGGTCGGGCCCATCGGAGTCTAACTGTTGGTTTTCTTTTGCTCCAGCATTTCAGTGGTTTCTTGCTGTCGAGTCTCTCGCCGTTGTTTCGCCTCTGTGGTTCTTTGGTTTTTGTGTTCGCGGAGGTGTTGCACTGATGAGTTAGGAGGCCTTCATGCGGGCTGGGCAGGTTGTTTGTCTAAATCGCGACGGGAAGTAAGGGCGAGGATTGTGGCCACGTAAGGTCGATTTAAGCCCCCCAGTGGAAATCTTCCACTGACCGTTCCAAGGCGGCTCTTCTGTGGCGATTGTTTATGTTGTTGTTGTTGCTTAGTGTGTGTATCACTTGTGTCTTTTAATTTTGGATGACCATATGGCCATTTTGTGGGAAAGTAACTGTCCTTATGGCCTTCCTTTGTTTAGGTTTCCATTATGGTCTGGTCGCTTAATGTTTGTATTTCTTTCCCTTTGGTGTCTTTTATGGGTGGAGTAAGTTAATTGTATCAATTCCTGATCTTTGTTTTACTTCTACTTTTCAAAGACCCCTTTTGTAGAATATATTTATAAACGTCGGGTCATTTGTTCGATCCATATCTCTTGACTAGCGGTGGTTAAAAAACAGTGATCACGTCACTATATGATATTAGGTGTTGAGGGGACGTAAACTTAAGACGGGTTTAACTAAATCTTCGTCATCAGGGCAAACTTTGACAAGAGCCTGTCGGGTTATCCTTGATGATGAACCGTGAAAAATTAATATCGCAAGCATGTTCATATTGTGTAGAAAGAATTTTGTTCAAGAAGAATTACGAGTTCATTTTGTAATGATGCCGTTTCTGTTTAAGAAATATGTTTGTACATGTATGCACATGTAAAGAACGTGATGATGATAAGTGGGAGTATTTGGTCACCACACGTTATAACGGCCTGAGCGGCATGGATGACGTCAGCTGCGTCATTAGCGTCACAAAGGACGGTTCTGACGTGGTGCCTACCCAATACGGAAAGAATTTACGGCAAACTGTCTCTGGTCGGTCTCCTCGGAGTCCAACTGTTGGTTTTCTTTTGCTCCAGCATTTCAGTGGTTTCTTGCTGTCGAGTCCTCACCGTTGTCTCACCTCTGTGGTTCTTTGATTTTTGTGTTCACGGAGATGTTGCACTGATGAGTTAGAGGCCTTCATGCGGACTGAACAAATTATTTGTCTAAATCGCGGACGGAAGTAAGGGCGAGGATTGTGGCCACGTAAAATCGATTTAAGCCCCCCAGTGGAAATCTTCCACTGACCGTTCCAAGGCGGCTCTTCTGTGGCGATTTATTTATGTTGTTGTTTGTTACTTACTGTGTGTATCACTTGTGTCTTTTAATTTTGGATGGCCATATGGCCATTTTGTGGGAAAGTAACTGTCCTTATGGCCTTCCTTTGTTTAGGTTTCCATTATGGTCTGGTCGCTTAATGTTTGTATTTCTTTCCCTTTGGTGTCTTTTATGGGTGCAGTAAGTTAATTGTATCAATTCCTGATCTTTGTTTTACTTCTACTTTGATCCCTATCAGACACTAACAAATGTTGTGTAGAATAGATAAAAATCTTCCTGTTTTTTTTTTTAATTTCTAGCTGTTGTTAATATAATGCACTTGTGAATAGCCTATATTTGTGAGCCATGTCGCGGAGAAGGATATGAAATGGAGTTTTTGTTATATTTCCTGTAATTGGCGGGTGACCAGGTAGCGCAAATGCGCGATCTGTTCAATTGCCTCTTACCTGTGCTAATGTAGTGAGCACGAATTTGATGAGTATTAGGCTCAGTTGTAGTGATCATTAATTGATTTCTGTAGTGCTCAGTAAGAAGCATTAACTTTGAGTATTCTTTGTGTCAAGTAGGGGGAGCCATTACATTAGGTATGAACAAGTTTTGATCAGAACTATTGTTGCCCACAAAAAGTTCCATAGACTTATAATGGAAGAGAATTCTCCATTTTTCTCGACCACTTCTGACTTGCTTGCAAGATAACCAAAAACACGCTTAAAGTCTATGCTGAGATTGAATTTGGGAGTTTGTCTCCAGTTTCTGGCATGCCTGTTTAAGCATAGTGCAATATAGGGATAAAAATTTCCAGCCGTTCTTTCGCCCATATGTCAGGCCGTACACACATTAAACAAACTTGAGCCTTAAGTCTTTGGTCTAGTTCTCAGGTTAGCGATCGTTGCCCATCGGGCTACTTGTTTCTTATTTCTGCTCAAAATCTTATTTCTTCTCAAATATAGATTGCTGATACTCGTTAGAACTGCCTCATCGATGCGGTTCTAACGAGTACCAACATCTATATTTTGGAGCAGAAATAAGGAAATAAGGTTTATTGAGAAGTAGAGAGATCTAATTCAAGGTAATTGTTGGTTGGTGCCTGATGCACTGTCTCTGGTCGGTCCCCATCGGAGTCTAACTGTTGGTTTTCTTTTGCTCCAGCATTTCAGTGGTTTCTTGCTATCGAGTCCTCACCGTTGTCTCACCTCTTTGGTTCTTTGATTATTTGTGTTCACGGAGATGTTGCACTGATGAGTTAGGAGGCCTTCATGTGGACTGAACAAAGTATTTGTCTAAATCGCGACGGAAGTAAGGGCGAGGATTGTTGCCACGTAAAATCGATTTAAGCCCCCCCCACCCCCCCCCCCCCCCCCCCCCCCAGTGGAAATCTTTCCACTGAACCGTTCCAAGGCGGTTATTCTGTGGCGATTTATTTATGTTGTTGTTTGTTACTTACTGAATGATCACTTGTGTCTTTTTATTTTTGATGGCCAGCCATATGGCCATTTTGTGGGAAAGTAACTGTCCTTATGGCCTTCCTTTGTTTAGGGTTCCATTATGGTCTGGTCGCTTAATGTTTGTGTTTCTTTCCCTTTGGTGTCTTTGGTGGGTGGAGTAAGTTAATTGTATCAATTCCTGATCTTTGTTTTTCTTCTACTTTACCCCTGTAAATCTCAGTTTTACTATATAAAAGTGGGGTTCAAGGGGGGTCAAATTATATAGTTGTTGTGTTTTCGTGGTGAAGAGAAAGAAAATAAAAGAAACCATAACAAAACAAAAATGAAAACTGTTCTGAGAGAGAGAGAGAGAGAGAGAGAGAGAGAGAGAGAGAGAGAGAGAGAGAGAGAGAAAGAAAGAAAGAAAGAAAGAAAGAAAGAAAGAAAGAAAGAAAAAAAGAAAGAAAGAAAGAGAGAGACACAGACAAACAGACAAACAGGCAAAGATATGTATACACTATTCTTCTTCTTATCCAAGCTGTTGTGTGTGTACTCGTTAAACCCGCTCAATCTTCAATCTTTTTTCCAAGCCCCGATAGGCGGGGGACATAGATAGTATGGTTGGAGAGAGAGAGAGAGAGAGAGAGAGAGAGAGAGAGAGAGAGAGAGAGAGAGAGAGAGATGAGAGAGAGAGAGAGAGAGAGAGAGATTGTTTTGGGTTCACATGTGTGTACTCGTTAAAACAGCCTCAGTGTGTCGTTTATAATGGTTTCAGTTCTGCGTGGAAACATCATGCAGCTCGATCTATTTTTCCAAGCCCCAATGGGTGTGGGCGAGACAGATAGAATATCCAGAGAGAGAGAGAGAGAGAGAGAGAGAGAGAGAGAGAGAGAGAGAGAGAGAGAGAGAATTAAAGACTCAATGGAAACACGCTTTGAAAGGCAGTTTCAATTTTAATTAAAATTGCTCATTTATCTTTTGGAGACAAAGGAGAGCGGTATGTACCTTTAATTTGTATTTCTTCGAAGGTCTCTCTTTTTCAATTATAAAGAACTTTACTACATCGTTAATCCAATTAAGTAGTGATGTCCATCGGATTATAATCTACCTGTCCGCAGTTTGGCTGCGAAGATATTACTTTTGATCTGCAACCAAAAGGCTGAAAGAGACAGAAAGACAGTCACAGAGAGAGAGAGAGAGAGAGAGAGAGAGAGAGAGAGAGAGAGAGAGAGAGAGAGAGAGAGAGAGAGAGGGAGGGAGAGGTGTAAAGACGAAGGAAGGAAGAGACCTACAGTCTTTTCAACATAAAAATATAGATTTTGGGTACTCATTAAAACCGTCTCATCTAGGCGGTTCTAACGAGTACCCACGATCTATATTTTAGAGCAGAAGTAAGAAAAATAAGGTATCGGTTTTACTATATAAATGTGGGGTTCAATGGGAGTCAAAATTATATAGGCGTGTTTTCGTGATTATTTATTTATTTTATGAATATTTAATATTTAATATCTCATTACGCTAACACACCTGTGCGACATTGTGCATTTTCGATATATCCGAAATGGCTATACTTTTCTGATGAAAATGCGTGGTGTTTTTTCTTATTTTTACTACTATAATAGGTCGTGGGTGCTCGTTTGAACCGCGTTCTAACGAGTACCCACAACCTATGTCTTGGAGCAGAAATAAGAAAAATATTGAATACTCCGGTTAGCCCAGTTTTCTCTATATAAAGCGGGGTTTAAGATAACACGTCCGTGCGACATAGTGCATTTTCGATATCTCCGAAATGGCTACTTTTTTGATGAAAATGCGTGGTATTTTTTTTCTTATTTTTACTGCAATCACAGGTCGTGGGTGCTCGTTAGAACCGCGTACCTACAACCTATTGGGACTTTAAGAAGTAGATTGGGCTGTACGATGCTTCAACGCAGAGCTTATAGAGGATCTAAGCATTTATAAACCGTTTTGGTTTCATTAGGCAGCAGGCAATTAGATGTCATTTCATCTCAATGTCTGGTACAAGTCCCACAAAATTGGAAGCAACGTCTCCAAAATAACCGAAATATTGATGACGGGACCGTTAAACCCCAAATCAATCCAAACGCAAGGAACACCATCAAAATCAAATTAAATAAAATATTCATTTAATGAAAGAGATTGCTACAAGAACTTTCATGTCCCATCTCGTCCGCAAAAAAAGTATAGAGCAGTCCTTTTCGCTACCAGTAATTGTCCTTTTCGTATAAAAAAATCCTTTTCGCATTCTAGGGAAAGTGCTTTTGTCGCGAAAAGGAGTCCTTTTCGCACTTTAGGGTAACCGGGCTCCAGTTAACGTCCCGATCCAAAAAAAAAAAAAAAAAAAAATGCACTTTTTGGTATTCATACCTGCAAATGATGGCACTAGATCGTGTTTTGACACCGAAATAATCACCGCATCCAGGGATCGAACCGGGGGCCTCTAGCATCAGAGGCAAGTGCACTAACCACTGAGCTATCACGCTCCTTGCTTAATCTAAATGGGCCAACCCAGGATAAAACAACCTACAATATATAGACCAGTGAAGCCTCAAACTAGCCTACATATCCTCCCAATGTGGCAAAGGTTCTCGTTTATCCCTAGAAGGCTCGGAGGCTGCAGTAGACACATGCCGCCAGCGAATACGCTGATACGAATGTACAGACTCATATGACGTTTCGCTGGTCGTACAAATCTTATTGTAGGCTTTCTCATGCATTGGCTGAATGTAAATTTTCTGCCCACATATTGTAGAATGTTTGTGTCCCCTCTTGGGGTTAAGGAGAAACCGGAAGATAGAGATAGATAGAGATTTTCGCATTTCAGGGTAACCGATTTTTGTCCATGATTTTTGTTATGTAAGCTATTTCTCGACTGACTGACTCAGCATGTAGATCTACATGCTGGCCACTAAAATTTTAGATAATGGTGGTCAAATTGGCACATTCATCTTGAATTTTGAGAACGCTTTTGATACACCTCCACATGAGCTTCTGAAAAGCAAGCTTAATGGATATGGCATTGGTGGCAAAACTTTAAAATGGATTGACGCTTTTCTATGCCATAGAGAGCAACAGGTGGTTGTTAACGGAAGTAAATCTGATTGGGCCCCTGTCCTGTCTGGGGTCCCACAGGGGACGGTTCTTGGTCCTCTTCTTTTCTCGCTTTACATAAATGACATCTCACAGGAAATTGATTCAATAAGGCTTTTCGCTGATGACTGTGTTTGCTGAGAAATAAAAACTTCGGAAGATACAGTGAAACTTCAATGTGATATCGACAAATTGGGTAGCTGGGCTAGGAAGTGGGGAATGCGGTTCCAACCCAGTAAATGTAACAGGATGCAACTTACAAGAAAGCGGATCAAAAAGATCAATGCTACCTATGAGTTGAAAGGAACTCTCCTTGAAAATGTAGAAAGAATTAAATACCTTGGTGTGACAATAACGAATGATTTAAGGTGGAACACTCACATTAGTAATGTTTGTACTACGGCAAATAGAACCCTTCGCTTCTTGAGACGAAATCTGTCAGCATGCCCACAAGACGTAAAAGAGATGGCATATAAGGGACTGGTTCGTCCAGTCCTGGAATATGCAGGTACGTCCTGGGATCCACCTACTGTTACCCTCCAGGAGGAACTGGAGAAAGTCCAAAACGTGCAGCCCGTTTTGTAACTGGGAAGTACTCATTTGAAACTGGGAGTATGACTGGCGTTCTGGAACAGTTGGGGTGGGAGTCTTTTAAAGAGCGGAGAAAACAAAGTAGGCTGATACTTTTATATAAAGGTCTAAAGGGCAGAGCCAGTATACCCATGGGTGACCTTGTTCCCCCTTCATCGACAACACTTCGGAAAAAACATTCATTAGCCCTCCAAAAATCGGCACCATATCTATCTCCATATACTGCCTTACGCCCGCGAGGACATTCTAGGCAGTTGCGCTGTCGAATAGAAAAAGGCAGAGTGTTAAAGAAAAGAAAGGCTAAAAACATAATAGTGAAGGGGATGAAAGATGATAGGTTATGATAGTTCAGATGAGATTAAAATCAGGTTAAAAACAACAACACCAGGACTGACATCTACAAATTTAGCTTCATCCCTAGGACAATCTCAGATTGGAACGGGCTCTCCTCTTCTCTATTGATGTCTACAGAATGTCCAGATGACTCCATCTCTAGATTCACCACCCTTGTGAGGTCTATGGACTAGGTCTGTTGGTCGAAGGTCCTGGTGAAGGATTGTCTAAGGACGTGTCACCAGTAAACAATTCTGATTCACTATGGTGTACCAAAATGGTCAAAATGCACTCAGTCACTCTAGTGGGCATCCGGAAGTTTACCGAAACGTCCCGCGACCATCCGGATTGTATCATCCACCTGCCAGTGACAGCTTTCACCCACATCGGGAAAGTGACGTACCTGAGCATTGGCGCCGATTTCGGAATCAGCTGAAAGTTGTCCATTTCTCTGTTTTCTTTGTTTGAACTTTCCCCGCATTCGAAGATGTTTGTTGTGAAGCGAGGTAATTTACCCTATAAGCTTGACTAGGAGAAAGAAATTGTTATTTGTTATTTTCAGGAATCTATTTTCAGGCAGGGTTTTTTTTTTTGGCATAAGTTTAATTTGTAGGTCCAATGTGGTCTCCGTACCTTTATAGTGGTCCAAAGTAGATAAAATTGGTATCAAAATAAACATGGGCATCTCATCTCCATAATGAGACCTAGTATCCTTTTCTAAACCATGTACTTTTTGCACCAGGGCAACTCAAATGCCACTAGGGTCAGTCACATTTTGATCTATCTGGATCGCGATATATTTTAGCAGTTTCTGACTTTGTTCACTGTGCCACAGATACGGAGAGTGAAAACCCGGCTTCAGTTATGAGGAGTAATCATTTGACTGTCATAAAATTCTTTCTTACCAACATACATTGCAAACTCATATCATAAAACTGTGATTTCTAGACTTCAGTAGAACGACAGCCATTTTCACGCACTTGGTGACTTGTTTACATAAAGCGCCTCAATGACGTGGAATGACGTACCAAAATTAAAGCGACCTCTGATAAAGGCGCGAAAATTAAGGGACGTAACTACGTAAAACGATGTTTTTTGTTCTTCGTTCTATTCTAGAGAAGACTGTAAAATCTTCTGAATGCGCGAGATAAGAGCATCCAAATTTTTTCCGTCACTTATTATAGTAAATTGTTATTAGCTTCCGATGAATACAGATTTTTTTACCTCAGCAGGATTGTCAGGATCGACTGGTTTTTGGTCGATTGTAAGAAGGACGGCGGTGTATCATTTTGAGAATGCTTACAGTAACTTACTCATTTGCATACCGCATGCAGCCAAGAAATTCCACAAACGTTTATTTTTCTGTTTAATATTTTGTATTTTATTATTTTTCAAACATTAACTTAGGAGTCATTCTTTAGTTGCATCTTACATCTTTATTTTAATAAATAACCAATGATAAATCACGAGGAAGACAACAACAAAAAAGAGGCTCCATTGGGGGTATTTGGGTACTGTTTGGAGTGTGTAAAATATTACTACATTCGATTAATTCCGTTAATGCTCTCTAATGGATCTATGTCTATAAAGTGACAAAAATGCGGCCTCAAATGCAAAAATATCCAATTTAGCCCAGGCTGAAAGAATGACAGAATAACAGCTTGCTGGAAGACTGGTCTCATCTCTGAATAGGGATGAAACCACATTATTCAGGAAAATGATAAATTCATGGCAAATCTAAAAAATGTGGTCTCACTCCTATATAGAGAAGAAAATCTGGTCTCACCTCAAATAACATACTAAAAGTCTGGGCTGAAGGAATGTGGTCTCATCTCTATATAGGGATGAGACCACATTATTTAGGAAAATGATAAATTCATGGCAAATCTAAAAAATGTGGTCTCACTTCTCTATAGAGAAGAAAATGTGGTCTCACCTTAAATCACATACTAAAATCCTGGGCTGAAGGAATGTGGTCTCATCTCTTTATAGGGATGAGACCACATTATTTAGGAAAATGATAAATTCATGGCAAATCTAAAAAATGTGGTCTCACTCCCTATATAGAACAGAAAATGTGGTCTCACCCTAAATAACATACAAAAAGCCTGGGCTGGGGCGAGACCAGAATATTTAGGCTAATGATAAATGCATGGAGGAGAAAAAAGCCTGGGCTGAAGGATTGTGGTCTTAATAATTTGGTAACCCATTAAAAAAACTTAAGTTGATCCCTATTATTATTAGACACGCTACATACACGGAATGAATCTAATTTTGATAATGATTAGGGCCCAATTATTCTGTATGTTAATTAGGATATAACTGCGCATCCCTCTAAAATGAATCCAGAAATCCCATTGGTGGAAGCTAAAAATCTTGTTGTGCTTTAGAATGCTTACAGCACCCTTCAAAAATTTATGAATGAAAGGTCACGTTGTCTCTTTGATCCAAGTTAGTGGACGCTTGCATGTTCGTAACGCCCAGAGAGCTAAATTTTGCATTAGATTGTAAAATGTAGACATTTTAAAGAATTTACCGTCATCATCAGATGAACAGTATCTCTAGTTAAGTATTTGGTTAAAGATAAATTTGAAATCACAATGAAATATAGTTGCCAAGTCATGCAAATTAGAGAAAAACAGTTGCCACCCCCTTGCACTAGAAAGCAAAATGGCGGAGCAGAAGCGGAAAAATTTCCATACCCTACCTCAGTTCATCCGATCCTAGCCAACCATCCTTCGGCCTAGGCTATCATTTTTCTTTGTGATATTAGAGATGAGATATTGAAGTTTGTTTTAAGACCTTATTTGGTGTCATTCACCTTCTTATAAGGCAGGGGACCACATTGGACCTATAAATTAAACTTTTACCTTTTTTTTTTGTTTTTAGGTTGGCCCTGAGGCGAAGGCGTCGTGTATCGGAATCCCAGTTTAAAGAATATGAGTTTCTTACTGGACTTACTGGATCCCGACGTCGGCCAAGTCTTCATGACTTATGTTGACGCTTGTTGATATCCGTTTTCCCCCTGTCTCTTGGTTAGTCAGGTAGCATGTGGCATTGAATTTGTAGGGATGGTTGTGCCAATGTTTATGGTCCTTTCTCATACTTTCGTACATTCCCAAACTTTCGTGAATTCACGTTTTTCTCGCGATATTTAATGGCGCGTGCCGTTTTAGCGCCACCTGTCAAAAGTTTCCGGAAGACTTCAATCCAGAGAGATCCCCTAGTCAGAAGAAATGAGGAAAAAACAGGTAATTTCAATGGAAAAGTACCATCACACCCCACAGGTGCATAAATTAACTCGTCCCTACATATAATCAGTCACGTGCACCGCAAAACTTACCTGTACATTTTGGGATCGAAGCTACCGGCGTCTGCAACCCTGCTCGCGTCCGTATCAACAAGGTCACGTGACCTGTCTTGATCCATGTCGTCTGGGCGCTTGACCTATAATGTGTATAGTGTGTTCCAAAAAATAAGGCAAATGCCTTTTATGTTGAAATATTTGCCCACAGCAAACAATTAATCAGATATCAATATTAGTGCTGAGAAAAGCTGCTGTACAATAAATAACAATAATAAAATAATTAAAACAACAAAAGTAAAAATAAAACAATGGTCTAAAATGAAATAACAAATAATCTAAATATATGTATATAAAAATAAATATTTATAAAATAAATATGAACATTGGTAAAAATTGTAATGAAAAGCAACAAATATTTTTTTTGGCGGAGGGGGTGTTGGCAGGCCCAGGTAAAACCCCAGGTGACATCATTGCTCTTGAAAAAGTGTTCCAGTGATGAATTTGGACCTTTAACTTTGAAATGCACTATAGATTGTGACGTCTTACTTCTTCTGGAATTCCCCAGCGCTCATCCAATCACCATGCACGAAAGTATGAGAAGCGCCCAGCCGACCCGGATCGGAGATCGACCTTGACCAAGAGGTAAGATTTGACTGGTGAATGGCGATCTTGCGAATCGATGTTTATTGCACAATAAATGATATTGAATCCCCTCTTAGATGTTAATATGATAACAGTTCTTCACCCTGTAGATTTAGCGCACGCGATCGGACATTGATTAACGTGCACGAATGTATGAGAAAAGAGCATATTTAAACGACTTTTGAGGCGAACACTAATGTCGGGGAAATCGCCGGGAATTGTCCGGGAAATGATGGGGTAGTGATGCGTTATCCCTAATATCTCAGAAATTAATAAAATTAGTATCAAATAAAATTTTTAAGCTCCATTCTAAAAGATTATTAAAAAATAATTTACTTTTTAAACGTTTTAGGGGTCCATTTATTTAGTTAATTTGTCCGGGAAATTCTCGGATTTTGTCCTGGATTTTGGGGTAGTGGTGCGTTAACCCTAATATCTCAACTTCGGGTGGTCAGAAATTAATAAAATTACTATCAAATAAAATTTTTAGCTCCATTCTAAAAGATTATTAAATTATATTTTTCATTTGAATATTTTAGGGGTCCATTTCTGAAGTTTATTTGTCCGGGAAATTCCCGGTTGTGTCCTGGATGTTGGGGTAGTTGTGCATTTTCATAGTATCTCTGTTTGTGGTGATCACTAATTGATAACGATTGATATATATTAAAATTTTAAGTTCAGTTCTAAAAGAATATAAAAAAATCTTTTCATACACCTCATTGAGGCAGTTCTAATGAGTGCACACAACATGACTAATTTATAGAAGATCTCAAAGAATCTTTAATTACGGCAAACAGTGTAGAACTTGGTCAACGGTTTAACACATATGCCTAGTTCCCCATTGTTGGGTCATTGGCAAACCGTGTAGATCTTGATCAAAGGTTTAACGGTAATAACCCATATATGCCTTGAGTCCCACTTGTGGGACATTAGCAGATAGTGTAGATCCACTGGCAGATCAGATATTTAACCCAGATATTTAATCCATATATGCCTAGCGTCCCATTTGTGGGACATAGTCAAACAGTGTAGACTCAAATGATCAGACGCTGCAAAACGTGTCGTCTGATCTGGGCGCAAAATGCTACATCTGATCTGGGTCTACACTATTTGCTTAAACGAGGAAATTTAACCGCATTCATTTCTTGCTAGCAATGAATTAGGTGTACGGACTTTGACGGACCATTATGATCAGTAGCTGCGCAAACCTTGGCGTCTGATCTGGGCCGCTAAGTGCGACGTCTGATCTCGGTCAACACTGTTTGCTTAATCAACGAGAAATTTAACCGCATCCATTTCTTGCTGGCAATGAATTAGATGTACGGACTTTGACTGATTTGACGGACCATGATGCTCAGACGCTGCAAAACTTGGCGTCTGATCTCGGCCGCAAAATGCGACATCTGACCTGGTTCTATACTGTTTGCTTAAACAACGAAATTTAACCGCATCCATTTCTTGCTGGCAATGAATTAGATGTACGGACTTTGACTGATTTGACGGACCATGATGCTCAGACGCTGCAAAACTTGGCGTCTGATCTCGGCCGCAAAATGCGACATCTGATCTGGTTCTATACTGTTTGCTTAAACAAATCAATTTAAGCGCATCCATTTCTTCCTGACGATGAATAAGGTGTACGGACTTTGCGATTTTACGGGCCATTAATTTTCTAACGAGATTAAAAATGCATTAAGTTAATTGCTTACCTGGATTGAAATAGTAGAAAGACTTCATTCATTCACTTGTAAAATCGTAAAAATTGCAGTCTGGTGATTCTGCAAAATGCCTGAGTATATTGATAATATGATTTGCTGTGAAAATCGTAAGTGCAAAATTTGGTTTTATAGAATATGTTTAGGTCTGAATTCATCATCAAATCAATGGCAGTGTCCGTCTTGTGAGCAGCAACATGTGTGACATCATAGAAAGCTGTGTAATGGAAACCCATGTAAATCCAACTTTATACAGAGAAAAGTAGGATTTACAAGGGGTGTGCAGTCTTTCTTTCGTTCTCACAAGTCGATATATTAAGGAAAACGAACCAATACCCCGGCATCCTGGATTCAATCCGGGTTGTGGATACTCATTAGGACTGCCTCATTGAGGTGTAAAAAGAGATTTTTATTTTATATTCTTTTAGAATTGAACTTATAATTTTAACATATATCAATTGTTATCAATAAGTGATCACCACAAACCGAGATATTATGAAAACGCACAACTACCGCAAGATCCAGGACACATTCGGGAATTTCCCGGACAAATTAACTTCAGAAATGGACCCCTAAAATATTCAAAACGAAAAATATTTCTTAACTATCTTTTAAAATTGAGCTACAATTTTTAGCTCACCGTCACGTAGTGACGAGGTGAGCTTTTGGGATCACTTTTTGTCCGTCGTCCGTCGTGCGTCCGTGCGTAAACAATTTCTTCAAACGACATCTCCTCCTAAACCACTGAGCGGATTTTGACCAAACTTCACAGGAATGATCCTTAGGTGGTCCCCTTTCAAAGTTGTTCAAATGGTTCCGGTCCGTTGCACATATAGGTCACAGGAGCAAAAAAATAGATTTTTTTCACCGAAAACTTAAAAAATCTTCTTCTCTGAAACCGCAAGGCCCAGATCTTTGATATTTGGTATGAAGCTTCATCTAGTGGACCCCTACCAAGATTGTTCAAATTATAGTGCTGGGGCCAAAAATGCCCCCGCACCGGGGCCCTTTGGTTTTACATGGGCTTATATAGGGAAAATCTTTAAAAATCTTCTTCTCTGAAACCGCCAGGCCCAGGTCTTTGATATTTGGTATGAATCTTCATCTGGTGGACCCCTATCAAGATTGTTCAAATTAAAGTGCTGGGGCCAAAAATGCCCCCGCTCCGGGGCCCTTTGGTTTTACATAGGCTTATATAGGGAAAATCTTTAAAAATCTTCTTCTCTGAAACCGCAAGGCCCAGGTCTTTGATATTTGGTATGAAGCTTCATCTTGTGGACCTCTATCAAGATTGTTCAAATTATAGTGCTGAGGCCAAAAATGCCCCCGCCACGGGGCCCTTTGGTTTTACATAGGCTTATATAGGGGAAATATTTAAAAATCTTCTTCTCTGAAACTGCAAGGTCCAGGTCTTTGATATTTGGTATGAAGCTTCATCTTGTGGACCTCTATCAAGATTGTTCAAATTATAGCCCTGGGGCCAAAAATGCCCCCGCTCCTGGGCCCTTTGGTTTTACATAGACTTATATAGGGAAAATCTTGAAAAATCTTCTTCTCTGAAACCACAAGGCTTAGGTCTTTTACATTTGGTATGAAGATTCAGCTAGTAAACCTCTACCAAGCTTGTTCAAATTATAGCCCTGGGGCAAAAAATTTCCCCGCCCAGGACCCTTTTAGACTTATACAGGGAAATCTTTAAAAATCTTCTTCTCTGAAACTGCAAGGCCATGGTCTTTGATATTTGGTATGGAGCTTCATCTAATGGACCTCTACCAAGATTGTTCAAATTATAGCCCTGGGGCCACAAATGCCCCCGCCCCAGGGCCCTTTGGTTCTACATAGACTTATAATAGAGAAAATCTTTGAAAATCTTCTTCCCTGAAACAACAAGGCCCAGGTCTTTGATATTTGGTGTGAAGCTTCTTCTAGTGGACCTCTATCAAGATTGTTTAAATTATAGCCCTGAGGCCAATCTAGTGGACCTTTGCCAAGATTGTTCAAATTGTTGATATTTGGTATGAAGCTTCACCTTTTTAAGACCTCCCTCAACATTATGCACATTATAAGCCTGGGGTCAATAATGGCCCTCCCCGGGGCCCACTTGTTACTCTATGGATCAGGTGAGCGATCCAGGGCCATCATGGTCCTCTTGTTATTTGATACTAATTTTATTAATTTCTGACCACCTAAAGTCGAGATATTAAGGTTAACACATCAATACCCCAACATCCAGGACAAAATCCGAGAATTTCCCGGACAAATTAACTTAAAAAATGGACCCCTAAAACGTTAAAAAAGTAAATTATTATTTTTTTATCTTTTATAATAGAGCTAAAAATTTTATTTGATACTAATTTAATTAATTTCTGACAACCCGAAGTGGAGATATTAGCGACAACACACCACAACCTCCAATTTCCCGGACATTTCCTGGCGAATTCCCGGACAATTCCCGGACATTAGTGTGCACCGACTTTTGAATTTCACTGACAATAAAGTGAAGCTCATATTCTAATTTCTTTTATTTCACAATAATCAGCCATTAAGGTCCTGCTATCCTCTAAGAGAACAACATGTTCTAGGCGGTGCTTAAATTTACCGAAACAGAGCTATTTTCCCCTATTTTATGCCGTTTTTCCCTGCTTATTGACTTTATCATTAAGTAAATACCATTTGGAAGTCTTTGATTACCTTGTGCATTATGGTTGTAATGAAGTCGGTCATCCGAGTATTCTCGATAGTCACGTGACTATCTGCATAACAACCAAAACCGGAGGTGAAAAGCAGTTTTCAAATGCTTATATCTCAGCAGTCACTCATCACAGAGCACTCATATTTTGAACTTTAAGTACCTGGGAGGGTCTTTTGATGTTCAAAGACAACAGACCCCTGGGTTCATGCCCCGGGGTAGGGCTAGGGGTTAAAATCTAGAACACCTCTGTAAAACTGTGTTAAAAAGTTTTTAAATTGCTTATATCTCAACAGACACTCAACACAAAGGATTCATATTTTACAAGTTGGGTGTGTCTTCTGAGATTCTAAGACAACACACCCCTGGGTTCATGCCTGGGAGGACGGATGGGATGGGGCTAGGGGTCAAAATCTAGGACACCTTTGTAATTTGTTATATATGTTTCCAATATGCAAACAAGTTATGAACACAATTGGTTATATATCAGCCAACCATGTGACATTGGTTCAAATGTAAAAGATTGAAGGTCATGGTGACCTACATTTCACGGTCCAGTGATTTTGCCTTATATCTTGAAGACTATTTGTTGGAGAAATGTCATACCTGGGATATTAGTACCATGTGACCCCATGATTGACCTCGAAATATATCTAGGTCACTGTGACCTATATTTCATGGTCCAGTGATTTTGCCTTATATCTTGAAGATTATTTGTTGGAGAAATGTCATACCTGGGATATTAGTACTAAGGCTGACACAATCGTATAATCGATTAATTGATCAATAAATTCCACAAAAATGATTATCATTTCTGATTTGCTTTTAATCGATTACTTGATAGGTACAGTTTACTACCCAAAGTTATGCCAAAAAAAGCTGGATGAGTGGCAAACAGTGCAGACCCTGATGAGAGACTCTGCATTATGCGGTGTCTCATCTGGGTCTACACTGTTTGCTCAGGCCTGACTGTTCAAATATACACATGGTAAAGTGTAACATATGGTAAGAGTCATGCTCAGACAGAAAGCCAAACAGATAAAATAATGACAAAAACCTTACCGATTTCTAATCACTTTATAGCGATTTCTAATCGCTTTATTGATCGCAATGACAGGACTGATAATAGATTATCTTTTCAGCTCCGATTAGCCAGCCCTAATTAGTACCATGTGACCCCATGATTGACCTCAAAATATATATAGGTCACTGTGACCTATATTTCATGGTTCAGTGACTTTGTCTATTATCTTGAATACTATTCGAAGCAGAAATGTCATACCTGGATTATTAGATCCATGTGACCCAATAATTGACCACCAAATATATCTAAGTCACTGTGACCTATATTTCATGGTTCAGTGATTTTGCCTATTATCTTGAATACTTTTTGATGGAAAAAGTGTCATACCTGGATTATTAGTTCCATGTGACCCCATGATTGACCTGAAAAGATATCTAGGTCAGTGAGACCTATATTTCATGGTTCTCTGATTTTGCCTTTTATCTTGAATATTGTTTGATAAACAAATGTCATACCTTGATTATTAGTTCCATGTGACCTGCTGGTTCACCTCAAAATATATCCAGGTCAGTGTGACCTATATTTTATGGCTCGGTGATTTTGCCTATTATCTTGAATAATATTTTGATAACGAGAGGTGTAAAATTTCCCTCAAACTTACTCGCCCTTATCATCTAAACTTTTCATTTAGGTGCTAGAATTGAAGAAAAAGTAAGGTCAGTTTTGAAAACCTTACTTGCCCTGCCTTAAAACTTACTCGCAAATGCGAGTGGAATTTTACACCCCTGATAACAAAATGTCATACCTGGGATATTACTTCAATGCAACCAGATGATTGACCTCAAAATATATCTAGGTCAGTGTGACCTATATTTCATGGTTCAATGATTTTGCCTATTATCTTGAATAATATTTTGATACAAATTTGAGATTTAATGTCCCCGTCAACACTGTAAAGGTCATTTTTGAGACGTTGCTCCCAATTTTGTGGCACTTTTGCCCGACACTGAGATGAAATGACATCTCAAGCCCTGTCGCCCAATGTAACCAATAGGGTTTATAATCACGGACGGTCTGTCACTCACACCGCTTACTGATTACGGTCACTGGGCTGTAAATACTTGTGTGCGGGTCGGTTTCAGCTCTGCGTGGAAGCATCATACAGCCAATCTATTTCTTCAAGCCCCGATGGGCGGGGGCAATAGTGGTCTAGGAGGAAATGTCATTTGAAGAAATTGTTTACCGAAGGATGAACTCACAAAAGCTCAAATTGTCACTACATGACAGGAGCTAAAAATCATCCACTCAAATGATAGAAACCCTCCATGAACATAATGGGGAGTGGTGTACAATAACTCTGATGTTTTTAAAATGGAAATGTATAACTCAGACACGTAACGCCCATTACGCACATATGATTTTAAAAAGTTTGCAATAAACAAACTTCATCCAAAATAACAGTATTCTGCATTACATATTATATATGGGCTGCTCTTCCCTTCAGAAGCGAATTCTTTTTTTTAAGAGTAGCCTCCCAGCCCGGAGAAAGTAGTTTTTACATAGAGTTTCCTTGTGCGTAATAATATTTTGGTCTAAGCTATGCCCCTGGTATTGAATTATTATAGCACCACATAATGTTTTGGTCGATTGTCACTTGACAAAAGGTTACAAACTGGAGGAACTTTCCTTGCTAATGCCCAAGTGAAAATATCACTGGCTTACAAGATCTAGAAAACAGTTAATTATAGCCCCGCTATTCTTATCAGCATGAGGTCAAACTGGTGTGTAGATGGTTGCCTGTAGAATCAATCTAGACTGGATTTTAAAAACAACGTATATCAAGGTCAGACGCCCAGGAAGCGCCCTCTGATCAGTCTACACTGTTTGCTTAAATTATAGGCATTTAAGGGTTTAACGAAACAGCCCGAGCCCTAATTCGCCAATTTTCGCAGCCTGCACTCAGAGTCTACCTGCAAGTGCTATCGGTGCTTTCATTAAACGATCTTATTGTAATGCTTTTTTGTTGTCCTCTTTTCTATGTCAGATCTTCTTGTGAGCCTTTTTTTATGTGACATAGTCTTTTCCCATGCGACGTCTCGGGTTGAGTACGAACCCAGTACGTCAGCTTAGCATGTGCAGTGTTGCACTCTGTGAAGTTGTCCCGCCACCTTTTACCAAATTTACGCCATCATAGTGAGCTCGCGCGGTTCTTGCTTGTGAAACAAGAATTCCGCAGAAGGCGGCGTCGCACCTGCTAGAGGCAAAAGTCACAGCAGCCACAATCAGAACATTGTTATTAAATAAGTAAATTTCATTCTTAGCAGTTGGTAGTTGATGTAAAATGTGTCAAAGTCACTGAACCAAAAATATAGGCCATGGTCACCAGGTCCAGGTATGTGCCAAATCAGTACATCGAGGAGAAGCACTACGCAAGGCTTGGTGGCTGTAGGCCATTTATTTAAGGACATCTAGAACATTGACTTAAATTGTGTTAAAGTCACTACAGTGCATAATATGGGTCAAGTTTACCACGTCAAAGTACTCGGAGAGTTAGTAAATGTAAAAGAGGCACCATGCAAGTTTTGGTGGTTGTAAGCCTTATAGTTAAGAAGATATGGCATGTCAGCCTAAAATGTGCAAAGTCAATGGAGTACGATAAATAGGTCAAGGTCACCAAGTCACGGTACATGCACAGTCAGTACATCTAGAAGCAGCATTATGCAAGATTTGATGGTTGTAGGCCTATTATTTTCAGAGATCTGGAACTTCGACGTAAAATGTGTCAAAGTCGCTGGAGCCTAAAATATAGGTCATGGTCACCAGGTGAAGGTACCTGCAGAGTCAGTACATCTAGGAGAAGCATTATACAAGATTTTATGGCTGTGAGCCTTTTATTTGAGGAGATCTGGAACTCTCACGTAAAATGTGTCATAGTCTGTGGAGAGTAGAATATAGGTCAAGGTCACCATGTCAATGTACCTGCAGAGTCAGTACATCTAGGAGAAGCACTATGCAAGATTTTATGGTTGTAGACCTTTTATTTGACAAGATCTAGAACATCAGCTTAATTTGTGTCGAAGTTACTGGAGCGTAAAATATAGGTCAAGGTCACCGGGTCAAGGTGCTTGCCTAGTCAGGAGCTTAGGATGAAGTTTCATGAAAGGTTTGATGATTGTTTAGTCGTATAGTTGATTACAATACACATTTCAACGTAATGTCGAACTTCGACGTAATGGTCAAAGTCACTGGAGCGCAAAATATAGGTCAAAGTCACCAGGTCAAGGTGCCTCAAAGTCAGAAGGTCAGGGAGATGCTTCATGTAAGGTTTGATGGTAGCTGAAGCTTGTAGTTGACTTCAATAAAATCTTTGACATAAATGTCGAAATTCGACGTAAATGTTAACAGGCGGACAGACGAACAGATGCAAAAGATAGGTCAAAGTCACCAGGTCAAGTTGCTTACAAAGTGAGAAGGCCAGGGTGATGTTTCCTGTAAGGTTTGATGGTAGCTGAGGTTTGTAGTTAAACAAAAGCTTTGACGTAAACGTCGAACTTCGACGTAATGGTCAAAGTCACTGAAGCGCAAAATATAGGTCAAAGTCACCAGGTCAAGGTGCTTACAAAGTGAGAAGGTCTATGAGAGGTTTCATGTAAGGTTTGATGGTAGCTGAGGTTTGTAAAATAAAAACTTTGACGTAAATGTCGAACTTCGACGTAATGGTCAAAGTCACTGGAGCGCAAAATATAGGTCAAAATAACCAGGTCAAGGTGCTTACAAAGTGAGAAGGACTATGAGATGTTTCATGTAAGGTTTTATGGTAGCTGGGGTTTGAAAAATAAAAACTTTGCTGTAACTGTTGAATTTCGACGCACCGTAATTCCCTGTGTAAACCACGCACTTTTTGCACCCAGAAAACGGTGGAAAAAATCCCCTGCGTGTAATACAATGGCATAGAAAAATGACATTGTTTTTCTCGAAAAGTCGGCAGGTCACGAAAACCCATTACAAATACAATGTGACACTTTGAGACCCTCATAAAGTTTGTTTGACATATTAATTCATTGAATCATTTATACCATTAAAAATGCAATCAATATTCCTATCTCAGACATCAACCTTTCATCCATATTACCACATATGCCCGCGGCCCTTTTTTGGGACATCGGCAAACTGTGCAGTCCCAGATCAGACGCCTCAGAAAGACGCCGCAGACATTTCTTTTTTGGGACATCGGCAAACAGTGCAGTCCCAGATCAGACACCTCAGAAAGACGCCGCAGATGTCTGATTTGGATTTTCACTGTCTATTGATTTATAACAGTTCAATTATGACACTATTGTTAATCCCTGTCATATAATTGCCACCCTGAGGTGCGTGTCGATAAGGTGTGAAAATATGGTCAAGTTATGCCTCTAATTTGCGTTTATTCCCCAATCATAAAATTTAATCCGCAATCAGTGTGAAAATTATTTAATTGCTCCTAAGACGAGTTGCTACGACTATTCTTCTATCTCGTGAATGGTTATGTTTTGGCGCCAAATAGCAGACGCTTGGCGAGAAAAGTTGAACTCTTTGTGTTAACACATCTGTATTCTGTTGTTGGTTATTGACACAGAGCTTACGGAAAGCGCTGTTTTGCTAGCGAGAATACTTTTACCGTTTCCAAACTAGTTTTTATGAGACAGATACGCCCCATTAAGATAAAACAATAGACACATGTGGGGTTGCTGGGGTATGATGACGTCATTTTCCGATCGCGTGCAGAAAAAAACTAGCGGTGATTTGTGGGCGGCAGTTTTGATGCCGGAAAACTTTGATGTTCGCATTGAACTTGCTTGTTTATTTTGTTTAAAATCAGAGTTTTAGGAATAATTTGTTAACAGTAAATGTGCTTCTTTAATTGAGTGAGATGTTTGACTCACGCTGAGAAGGTGTTAATTATGGGATTAGCATAGAGAACTTGTGAATAACCAGAGGTGTCAAAATACTCAATCTACCTGTAGAAATTTCTGTCAATAACGCTATGGAGCACCTGCCTTGGAGGCATGTTGTCACAATTTTACCTTTGGAAAGAAACATGTTTCTACCTTTCCTTGTGAAAGAAAACTGGGAAAACGCATTGTCATCTTTCATAACAAATGAATAACCGCACCCTTAAAATGTCACCTTGTCACACACCACCGTTATGGGTAAACGGAGAACTGCCTACGCTGCAAGAGAGAAACTACCGTAACCACTATTCTATTCTATAACTACTGGGAAATATACCTATAACCAGTCAGGCTATTTTGATAGTAGCCAATCAAAATTCGTGTACTTTCATTTTCAATCAAAATGGCGTCTGAGAAAAGCATTCTGTGATACTAGGGAAAAGCATGTGCGTGTTTTAGACTGGAATATTTTTTTTCTTACATATCTTGGACTCAGAATTGAGGTGCGTGTTATAGATGAGTGCGTGGTATACACAGGGAATTACGGTAAATGTTAACAGACGGACGGACGGAAAATCGGACCCCTATGTTGCACCCTGCTACAAGCAGGTGCGACAAAAAGTATATACGAGGCCGTGACGGTTGAAGACTCTGACCAGTCTGTGCTGACTTATAATAGCATTCGCTGTTTGTACGAGCAATCTATGACCTCTGGAATATCCAAAGAGCAGCAGGCAAAGAATATAATCACAGCGGTTAGATGCACAGACTGATCTGATAAAGTTTTCTTTGCTCTGCGCCAGCTCATATCTGTAAATAAAGTTTTCTTTGCTCTGCGTCGGCATATGTCCATGGACGCCAGTAGAATGCGGTTTAACTTCTTGTATATTAGGCTGTGACGATTGAAGACCAAGATCAGTCTGCACAGACAGTCTGATGTTTGTACGAGCCTTCTATGGCCTCTGGGCTATAGCTAATAATATGACCGCATTTCCTAGATACAAATTTTTGCGTCCCACGATGCTAGCTAATGAGTTCTGTGATCGGACTGTTCAGCTGTCATTTTGTGGTGCACTGAATGTTCAAGACTTGGCTAAGCCTGTGTATTTGCACAGGCGCAGTGCGATTTGAGTCGTAACTTCACAAGGCGTTGTTTTTAGATGGCTTAACAAAAATGCAAAACTAGATTATTTAATTTAATGGCGCGAAAACTGAAACGCGAGACTAGCGTGGACTTAAGCGTGTAGCGTGAAGGCTTCACATGGCTTGTGGTGGTTGCGAAAAAACGAACATGAAATAAGCGTGGATCAAACGTGGAAATAGCGTGGGTTTTGCAAGGGTTGTGCGCGAAGCGTAATCCTTTTCTCGTTTGTGCATGAAAGTGAGCGATAGTTACATTTCGACGACTGTAGTGTAATTTGAATTCATGCAAATATTCTGAAAGGCAGTTATGAACATGTTTTTCTAGTACTTTAGAGAGGACAGGTAATGTAGGTTTTGTGTGACAAAATCTTCACAGTCATACATTTATATATAACTTTTGACCTTTGTCCTTGATCTGTGACCTATTTTAAAGAAAAAAAATAACATTAGTCAAAACTTGTAACCATTTGAGATGGGCCCTCATATTTTGCATGCAGGCTCCTTGTGACAAGGGTTTCAAGCCCATACAGAAAAAATTATCTTGTGACCTTGACCTGTGACCTACTCAAAAAGAAGAACTTAACATTGGTCATAACTTTGAACCATTTCAGATATGGTCTTCAAATTTGGCATGTAGGTTCCTTGTGCCAAGGGCTTTACACTCAAAAAAATTTGACCTGTGACCTTGACCATGACCTACTTTAAAGAGTCATAACTTTTCAATCATTTGGGATTTAGCCTTCATATTTAGCATGTAGTTTCTGTGACAAGGTCTTCCCACTTAAACACACAAAAAAACTTGACCTGTGACCTTGACCACTCACCAACTTGGCAGGGCATGTGTTCGTGTTTCCCTAACAAACGTTTTTTGTATCTTTTCAGATGGCCGTCAGGAGAATGTTATGTTTGACAAGATTACTTCTAGAATACAGAAATTATGTTATGGGCTGAACAAAGATTTTGTAGATCCGGTAATAATTTATTGAATAATTCCAGTTGATCCAAGTTATCAGCAGTGTGTGAGGCTACTGGCTAGAAACCACTGGTTGTGTCATGTTCAAATATGAAGATGCTGGCCTTCTTCATATCATCACCAATTTTTGTAAGAGAGACCGCAAAAATGGGTGATAATATGAAGAAGCCATCAGATCAGGATCTGTTTTTCTGTTTGTTGTCACCCTACCTAGTACTTGCCCAGAAAAATGGCTAAATTGTAAATTCTGGTCAGCATACGCTAAAACGGCATATACAACAATAATAACTGCGCAGTTCACCGAAATCCTAGCTCGGCCAACACTATAAACGACTTGTACATAAAGGGAATTGATTAAAGGTCCTTGATTAAATTACTAAATTTAGCAGCGGGGATGATTTTGTTGTTACCGATCATTTACGAAAGAAAATACTGAAAATATCGGTATCAGTGGATTGTATTGTATTATCAATCTTTTCTGAACTGTATCACCATATATATCAATATACTGACAATACTGCACATAATAAAAGTGACATATAATGTTATTAATCAAGTGATTTCGTATTGGCCCAGGTACAGGTCCGAGGTCTGCTGCATTGGCCCGAGGCCCAGGTACAGGTCCGAGGTCTGCTGCATAAGGCCGAGTGCCAATGCAGCTGACCTCAGACCTGTACCTGGGCCAATGCGAAATCACTTGATTAATGACAATTTTATTGACACAATTAAACAAAAACATGATTATTGATTTTTGACCTCGCTTGACCTCAGTTATTATTGGTTGACCTGGTGTTAATACAGATGACTTCCGATCAATACAGGATAGTGAATTAATATTACTAATGATTATTTTGTAGGATCTATTTGCCTTGCAGATGAGGGTGGATTGTTTGCATTTTACTTTGTAACAAAGGCAGCATGTTAACCCTTGTCCTGCTGAATATTTATATATGCCACACCCACTACCGATTATCAACCAATCAGATTATTTGATGCAAATTATTGCAACAAATTCATAATCTGAATGGCAAACAATGTAGACCCTGATCAGATGGCTTCATCAGAAGCCATCTGATCTGGATCTACATTGTTTGAAAGATAAGGCATATCCGGGATCAGCAGGACAAGGGTTAACCGCAAGTTTTTATGGAAACATTCGTTTTCCCCAGACCCAGATAACACTTAAAGTGATCAATGGCTTGTACAAGGGTGTTACCACGGTGGAACTTGACAACCTTGCCGCAGAAACTGCTGCTACCATGACAACAAAGCATCCAGATTACGCTCACCTTGCGGCCAGGATTGCAGTGTCAAATCTTCACAAAGAAACCAAGAAAGTGTTCAGTGGTAAGCTTTCATGAAATTTTTTATTCACCAGTTTCACATTATGAATTAGCAAAAGTTCAGTGACTTTAGTTTATACTAATTTGTTTTAGTTTGTTGATTACGATGAAAGCTTCAAGCTTATTGAATCGCTCTTGAACACTCATTCCTGGTGTTTGCGAGAGAGCGGCAGTGGCTTTTACACCACTGCTACCCATTTACACCTGAGTGGAGTGGGACGGTGTCATTACGTGTCTTGCCCAAGGACACACCTCAATACCGGAGGCCGTATTAGAACGCACAACCTCTCGATCATAAGTCGAATGTGTTAACCACTGCGCTATCGAGGCTGACTTTGTCTGATCAAGTCCGGGAAAATGGTTTATTATTGCAAGAAAGTCAGTACATTTTTACTATACAGCCTTTTTCACCAGACTTAGTCAAAATCTCACCCGAAAATTTACCCTGAAATGTACATTTCATGGTTACTTTTCGGGTGAGATTTTGAGAGATGTGCTTCCCCCCCCCCCCCCCCCCCCCAAAGTCTCATTGAAATAGGCTAATTGGGAGAAGAATCTTATAGAGAAATTCATCTAGATGAAGATTTTGTTAAAACTCACCACATAATTTCTCAACAGTTTTGGCTGAATGAGGTATATTTTCTCCATCCAGGATTATCACTGCATTTTGAGCAAGTTCATCTCAGAATTATTATACCGTGGCACTTCTAAGAACACACCCACAATAAAGATAATAGTATATAAATTATATAGACCATTATTTTATGGGCTTTAAGGGAATGGATACACCTTCAGGGGAGGCAAGTCCTGCAGTAGTATTCTTGTTTCCCATGTCAATATGGGTCAACTCTTTAAGAAAAGAATTTGCTCTTTAAAAGTAGACCCATTTTTCAGTGGGACAGGGCTTATAGAAAAGTGTACAGGAAATCCTGAAAGTTGACTCCCTTTGAAAAATGGCGGAAAAACCTGCCAGGTGTTCCCATTCCCCTTTAATTAGACTACAACCTCTGTTACTGTATATAAGACACTGTTGGGGTAGAGTAGTAACTGTCAAAACAAGATATAATGATACATCATAGACTACTAAGTAGAGCCCTTATCTTGTGTGAAAGTTCATATGAGATAATGATTTGATTGTATTGGTGTTTAATGACCCACTCAACACTATTTTAGGTCATTTTTTAGCCAATCAGTTTACCTGTCCACACTTTTCCTGAGCAAGCTTATACGTATTAGGTTAACCAGCACAGTCTGAGGCCGGCAACTCATCCATTGATTTTGACAATATCTGATGTTTCATGATATCTAGCCTTTCACTAAAAGGCTAACAGAGAACATTTTCAGAGCATTTTTTCTTTCTTATTCAGAGGAAATAATGCTTGGCATTTGGTATAAATTATTGTCTGCCCAGCAGACGCTTCATAAAACCTAATTTCCTCTGAAAAATAAGAAAAAATACTATGCACTAGAATTGAAGTCTCCCGACAGCAATTTTACAGTAGTCTTGATCCAATCCAATTTAAGGGGAATGGGAACACTGGCAGTTTTTTTCCGCCATTTTTCAAAGGGAGACAACTTTCGGAACTTCCTGTACGCTTTCCTATAAGCCCTGTCACCCTGAAAAAGGGGTCTACACTTAAAGGAGGAGCAAATTCTTTCCTTTAAGAGTTGACCCCTATTGACATGGGAGACAAAAATACTTTCAAAATAGTTACCTTCCTTGAAGGTGTGTCCATTCCCCTTAATTAGCCATTACAAATACTGTATGGACCATTTCTATTTGCAGTTTAGAGAAAAACCATCCTGAAATAGACCCCCAAAAATCAGGTGGTCTACTAGACATGCCAGGGCTAATCATAACTTCGGCTGACTCGATTAATCGTATAATCGATTAATTGATTGATAAATTCCACAAAAATGATTATCATTTCTGATTTGCTAGGTACAATTTACTACCCAAAGTTACGCCTAAAATAGTGGGGTGAGTGGCAAACGGTGCAGACCCTGAAGAGACGCCGCAATCTGCGGCGTCTCATCTGGGTCTACACTGTTTGCTCAGGCCTGTCTATTCAAATATACAAGTGGTAAAGTGCAACATATGGTAAGAGTCGTGCTCAGACAGAAAGCCAGACGGGTAAAATTATGATAAAAACCTTAGCGATTACTAATCTATTATCAGTCGCAATGACAGGACTGATAATCGATTATTTTTTCAGCTCCTATTAGCCAGCCCTAATCATAACCTGTCCAGTCGAACATAGCTGGTCCTGGATCAGTGGAGTTTTTCTCATGTGAAACCTTGGTTTTACTGTTTGGGTTGATTCTCTGACAGTTGAAACATGTTAACAGGGATAAATGTTTACAGTTGCAAACTTGTTATCTTGAAAAAAACAAAAAAAAACAAAACAAGCTGCACTGCAATCAATCACTTGTTGACTCTAGCAAGTTGGATAAAAATCTATTAGCCATTAAGATGTCAAGAAAAACTACATCTAAAATGTCGTCTGCTTATGTTTTCTGCTGTATTTCTTGCCAAACGTTTTAAAAAATATTTTTGTGTACAGGCAATCAGTGTGGACCCAAATCAGACATCTCCTCTAGCATTTGGGTCCACACTGTTTGCAAAAATGACTAAAGTAACCAGCAGACAACAAAGCAGACGACAGTTGTCGTGATTGGCATTTTTGGGGTTAAACTGGAAGTTTTGGAATTTCTTTCCCAAAATAAAATTTATTCAGAAGTTGGAAGGATTTGAAATATATCAAAATTGAAGTCTCCATGGTGGAGTGGTTAGTGGTTACGCTACTCGCCCTGTAAACCAGGGATCTCAGGATCGATCCCGATCTTCTCCAGACTTTCGGATGAGTCTTTTAACCGAAGTCCTGTCTCCATATAACCTTAGGTGTTGGTGGTATGTAAAACTCAAATGCTCACACTGCTGAATACTACCATCTTTCTTATGACAAAGTCAGGGGAACTGAGTGACTTTTAACCTTTACCGCTCTTGGCTAATTCAGCAAACAACACACTGATGATAATTTTGTTTTCCCCCAAAAATAGGTTTTCACATTTCATGCAAATTATCTCCATCGGAAATGTCAAAACCTGAACATTCCTGGAAAGATAAGACATATATCTTAACCCATTGTATGCGAGGAAACCCCTAAATGGGTACCTTGGCAAACAGTGCAGGCCCAGATCAGACGCCGCAGTTCATGGCCAGCACTATTTGTTAACTGAATTTTCTATCAGTTAACTGAATTTTCTATCAAAAATGGAATGAAAATGAATACATAGGCCTGACACCCCTTATATGACAAATGGACTTGTCCAACAAATAGCAATGGAAGAGTCCACTAGCGTACAATGGCTAAAATGTGGTCTGCTAAAGTTTTTTTCCAGATTGCTCGGAGTTAACTGTTTACAAGTGTGATAAAGCAAGCTGGCTTTTACTGATTTCTAGGAAACCCACGTAATGGTTATTTATAGAAAATAGTGGTGCATGTTTTATCACTGTGCAATCAGTGTGTTGCATAATACTGTATCCGTAGAAACTGAACTTGAATCATGTGTTGGGTAGGGCTGGCTAATGGGAGCTGAAAAGATAATCGATTATTAGTCCTGTCATTGCGATAGATAATCGATTAGTTATCGCTCAGGTTTTTGTCATCATTTTACCTGTCTGGCTTTTTGTCTGAGCATGATTCTTACCATATGTTGCACTTTACCATAAGTATATTTGAACAGACAGGCCTGAGCAAACAGTGTAGACCCAGATGAGACGCCGCATTATGCGGCGTCTCATCAGGGTCAGCACTGTTTGCCACTCATCCAGCTATTTTAGGCATAACTTTGGGTAATAAATTGTACCTATCAAATAATCGATCAAAAGTAAATAAGAAATGATAATCATTTTTGTGGAGTTTAAACCTTAGTGTTGGGTTTGTTGAACAGTGTAGACAGATATTACACTGCTGACAGTACTGTACAGAAATTTAAGGGTTAAATGAAACGATCTAAGTCCCACGTTCAGGGAATTTTTCCAGCATATCCTCAGAGCCAATCGACCCACCAGTGATGTCATTGCTTTGATTACTTTTCAGATGTAATGGATGACCTGTACAACTGGATTAATCCTAAAACAAAGAAACACTCACCCATGATCTCAAAAGAAACCCTCAATATAATTCTAAACAACACAGAGGTAATGTATAAATTTTTATTCTGTCTAGTCTAATACTGGCTTGGAATGCTTAGAATGTTTGGATATTTCAAAGGCCACATGTCTTTTTAGTTTACTTGCATGCTTTCGGCACAATTTAAGGATAAAAATTCACTTATAGGTGATGGAAAAATTTGTTTATTCAGCAGGACAATGATTAAAGTGAGGTCTTCCTACAATACTATAATGTTATTAACCCTTGTGCTGCTGAATATTCATATATGCAACACCCACTAGTGATTATCAACCAATCAGATTGCTTGATGCAAATTATTACAACACATTCACATTCTGAATGGCAAACAATGTAGATCCTGATCAGATGGCTTCGTCAGAAGCCATCTGATCTGGATCTACATTGTTTCAAAGATAAGGCATATCTGTGATTAGCAGGACAAGGGTTAATCAAGGAATTGCCTATTGGTCCAGTTACAGGTCTTAGGTCTGCTGTATTGACCCGAGGCCAATACAGCAGACCGAGGACCTGTAACTGGACCAATACGGAATTACCTGATTGATGACAATTTTATTAATTGACACCATTAAAAACAGGATTATTGATTTTTGAGCTCATTGCTAATACGGATGGCCTCTGAAAAATACAGCACAGTCAATAAATAATACTCTTTATTAATTAACTATCCTGTATTGTTTGGAGGTCATCTGTATTAACTCTTGATGTCAAAAAGGATTAATCATATTTTTAATGGTGTCAATTAATAAAATTGTCATTAATCAAGTCGAGGCCAAAGCCAATACAGCAGACCTTGGGCCTGCAACTGGGCCAATACGAAATCACTTGATTAATAACTTTATAATAATACTCAGATTTGGTGATAAAACTACCATGTTATGCCTCGCAAAATATTAATTGTACTATATACATGTTATATTATGGAGCCCTTCCAACAACTTTTCCAACATCTGGTGTCAATTTGAATGCATAAAGTCAAGGCCAAAGACAGATCTATTCTTGATTTATTAAGTTGGGAAGCTATTCTGTTGTGTACATATTATGACCTGTCATTAACCCAAAAATGGATATTTTAGCAAACAGATACTACAGACACTGCAGTGTTGTATCTAGGCCTTCACTGTTTACAGAAAGTTGAACCATTTTAGCTCACCTGCCACATAGTGACAAGGTGAGCTTTTGTGATCACTTTTTGTCTGTCATGTGTCCGTCCATGCATGTGTAAACAATTTTCTCAAACAATATCTCCTCCTAAACCATCGATTGGATTTTGACCAAACTTCACAGGAATGACTCTTTTTAACCCTTATCTTGCTGTTCACGACAACCCCTAACTTTGCAAACAGTAGGGCTGACTATCGATGCCAATTTTGACTATCGTGATAGTATTGCTATCGTGGAAACTACTATCACGATACTATCACTATCGTGGCATACTATCACGATACTATCGTGATACTATCGGGAACACTTATAAATGATTCATAGATGTTATATCACTCACATAAAATGGCTAAGAGTGACAGAACAAGTTAGGAAAATTCCAATGGCCTAAAATTGTATGTTTATTGTGTGTTTCAATATCAGCATTCATTCCTTCGGGGCTATTCCAGAAAAAAACATCATGGGGAGACGGCTCTTTATATATATCCCCACCACCGCCTAAAAATAGTTTGCTGCTTCCAGAATATATACCTGTAAGTGATGGTTATCATAGCTTTAATACCTTTGCAGTGTTTGAGATTTTCTGCTTGTGAAAACTGACACATGCTGATCGTTCTTCGATTCTTTGATGTTTGCCGCCTGTGTTAAATTAATCTGTGGATTCAGTTAATTAGGTAACCCGATTATTACATAGTATTACGTAATCACAGCACGCTATTTTAGCACCTCTTTAAGGGCGACATGAATCTAACAAACTGCATTAAAACTTGAACTTACATATTTTTTATTTGAAGTTAGCATCAAAAGCTAGACTATCAAAATAGAAGTAAAGCAATTATCAAGTCGGTTTTTTCATTTAGCAATATGTACAGGGCTTGACCTAGGCTCTTTGACTCTGTGGACATTTAGTCCTTGCCCAAAAGACAGCTAAGACAAGCAGCAATAATAAAACAAAGTTTTCATGTAATGAAATTTGGCCGTTTCGACATGTTATTTTTTCTGGAATATCCCTCTATTATAATACAAAGACAACCAAAAATAGAATCAGAAAGACCCACGAAAAATAAAAACGCCAATTTGTCCTAGGTTGTCCAGTGTCCACCATCAAAATGTCCAGAATCACCTTAAGAAAGTACTTGATAGACGGAGACCTAAGGCCTCGCGCTGCACGTTTTTCCCCCTACAGGATGACGACAGGAAAATAAAACTTTGTCTGCTTAAATTTTCCCCCAATAATTCAATCCCAATCGGTCAGGCCAGCCGACTGATGACATCATCATTGATGCATTTGTGCATACTTGCCGACTTATCTGAGTCTATCATGTACTCGCATGCACATTCTGTGCATTTTTCGAGAAATGCATTTCTAATGAGACCACAAAAGTGTGGTTAAATAGTCTGGTCCTTATGCGCAAAAAGAGTCACATATACAACAAGTTAAACTGCATTATACCGTCATTTATTACGCATTTATTTACCTATATGAATAAGTCAGCACACAGCAAAAACAAACATTTCTTCATACAAAAGATCAGCTTGTGCATCTTGCAAATGTCTTCGAAACTGAACAGGGAAATGGCGTTTGTCCCAGAAGTTATACTACGCAAGGATAGTACAAACAGCAAACATTTATATATGACTGCGCAGGCTGATCTGAGCCTTCACATGTCGCACAGGTTTCACTGTCATGTTTTCAAAAAGTTGCATGCAACAAACGCGTGATCAAACTATCATTGACGTTTTGTTATTGAAAAACGCGGGAAAATTTCTGACTGCCTCAACTGCATGTGCAAAAATGACGGCGGGAAATTCATCGCCGCGAGAAATTCACCACACGGCAAAAAACTATGATACACATGTGCGACCAGCGAAGACTCAGATCATCATGCACATATGTGAAGGCTTATCAGTCTGTCCTGATTACAGATGAATGGATTTCCTAAGCAAAAATACTTGCGTAATTACACAACAGTACAGGTATATTTTCAAAGTATATTCAAGAAAAATACAAAAACAATCGAAACTATCGATAGTTGAGTGAACTATCGGCGATAGCTATTGATAGTCCAAAGTACTATCGATGCATTGCTATCGAGGCAGTCCCTATCGCGATGCATCGAACTATCGATGCATCGTTACACCCATAGCAAATAGTGTAGATTCAGATCAGATGGCTTCTGAAGAAGCCATCTGATCAGGATCTGCACTGTTTGGCATACAGTTTATGAATTTGTAGCAATAAATTACATCAAGTAATTTGATTGGTTGATAGATAGAAATGGGTGTGGCTGAAATGAATATTCAGCAACATAAGGGTTAAAATGGGTCCTATATCAAAGTTATTTAAATGGTTTGAGTCCATTGCACAGCTAGATCACTGGAGCCAAAAATAAATTTTAACTGAAAACGTTAAAAAACCCTCTGCAAGGTCCAGATCTTTGATATTTGGTATGAAGCTTCATTTAGTTGACCTCTGTCAAAATTGTTCAAATTATAGCTTGTCCCAGGGCCCACATGTTTTACATAGACTTTTGTAGGGAAATCTTTAAAAATGTTCTTGTCTGAAATCAGAAGGTTCAGGTCTTTGATGTTTGATATATGAATCTTCATCTAGAGGTTCTCTATCAAGATTGTTCAAACTATAGCATTTGGGCCAAAAATGGGCCTGTCCTGGGGCCCACATGTTTATTAAAGGGAAATCTTGAAAAATCTTCTTTCAAATTGTCTGAAAGCAGAAGGCCCAGGTCTTTGGTATTTCACTCCATACCAAATTATTTGGTGTGAAGCTTCATCTAGTGGACCTCTATCAAGATTGTTCAAATTATAGCCTTGGAGCCAAAAATGGCCCTGCCCTGGGGCCCACATGCTTTACATAGGGAAGACTTGTCTGTAACCTGAAGGCCCTGGTCTTTGATATACAGTCGAACTTCAATGGCTCGAACACCTTTGGGACCTCGAAAATCTGTTCGAGACAGGGGTAGTTTGAGCCACTGAGGTTTCTGTCAGGAGGCATAACGAGATACTTTTAGACATCTTTTCGGTGTGTTATAATGAAAATGTATGCTCTGTGTACTCATTAGAATCGCCTCATCGAGGCGATTCTAATGAGTACACACAGCATACATTTGCAGTCTAAAAGAATAAAACTTCCTTAATTATCCCCCACTACTTCTTATGTAGAAGATTTCGCTAGGGGCTCAAGAATGGGTTCGACACATCCATGGTTAACGAGCCATCGGTGTTTGAGCCATCGAAGTTCTACTGTATGTAATGAAGCTTCATCTAGTGAGTGAGTGAGTGTTTGAGTTTTACAACCCACAAACAGCTAAGCTCATACAGAGACAGGACCTCAGTTTAAAGATTCATCCGAAAGTCTGGAGAAGCCCAGGATCGGTCCTGCAATCCCTGGTATACAAGGCGAGTAGCGTAACCACTACACCACGGAGGCTTCTAGCTTCATCTAGTGGAGTTCAAATTATAGCCATGGGACTATAATAAATGGCCTGCCTCAGGCCCCACATATAGACTTTTATAGGGAAAACTTTAATATGTTCTTGTCTAAAACCAGAAGACCCAGGTCTAGTGGACCTCTACAGAGATTTTCAAATTATAGCCCCATGGGTCTAAAAAATGACCCCATTCAGGGGTTCAAGTTCAACTGTTTCAACTGAAGTAAAGCTATATTGACAGCCCTGGGTCTCTGAAGATCCTTCAGGTTAATAATTATGTTTTGCCATTCTTCACATTTTTTTTTTTTTTTTTTTCAAAACACATTGTCTGATGATTTTCTGGTCCACAGGTGAGCGATACAGGGCCATCTTGGCCCTCTTGTATAAATTAATTTCAATAAAAACTGAACCTGACATCCATTTACCCTATCCTGCTGAACACAACAACACCTACCTTTACAAACAATGTAGATCCAAATCTTATGGCTTCTGAAGAAGCCAAATGATCAGGATCTATACTGTTTATCATTTATGAATTAAACAAATACATTATACCATGTAAAATATTTTTGACTTGAGGATAGTTAGTTTTGTTTGTGGCTAAAACAATTTATTCAGTAGGAAAAGGCCAGGGATCGCATGATCGATCCCGGGCTTCTCCAGACTTTCGGATGAGTCTTAAAACCGAGGACCCGTCTCCGTATGACCTTAGCTGTTGGTGGGACGTAAAACTCAAAGACACACACTCAGTAGGATAAGGGTTAGTTTTGAAATGGACTCCTGCTGTAGAGTTTTAATGGAGGTGATTCCGTTCAGGACCAAGTTATGAAATGGGTTAAGCAAGCACCACTCATGGCTGTTAGCAGGCAACAATTTGAAAATAAGTCTTTTCAAAAAATTTCAAAAACTAAGGTGAATTGTCCATTTGGCAGAGGATTCTCTTGATATGCCAAGCCTGATTTTTTTCTGAAAAATTAAAAAAGTGGAATGTTATTGGCTATTTTGCTTCGCAACTTTAAGGATTAAATTAGTGATTCCAGCTTCCTCAGACATACAATGCCATCCATTTAAAAATGCTACCCAATTTGCTGGTGTACAAGAGTCAATTTCTGTATCAGTATGATACTGCAAAACCTCATATTACAGTGTTACACTCTATAAATAGTCATAAAATATTTTTATATTTCAGAAATTAAATTCAGCTATAATCTATGATAGAGACTATAACTACAACTACTTTGGATTTAAGGTAAATTTTAACTTGATTCTCTACATGCTGGGTATTTTTTCGCAGCAGATGACATTTTGAGATATTTTTCTAATTTTCCTAGAAAACAGAATTTGATATCTCCTGCAAATTGTCTACAATTCACATGAGATATCAAGTCCTGTTTTCTGGGATAAGAGACAATTTGCATGAGATGTCAAATCTTTTTTTCTGAGAAAATTAAAAAATATCAACAATTTGTCATCTGCTGTTTAGCTTAGAGTGTGCTAAAGGAAAGGATGCACATTCAGGAAAGGCAACCCTTACCAAAAACATGTCTCCCTTTTCAGTGAGAACATATAGGAAAAAATGTTCCTGAGGAGCAATTCATCATGTGAAATGATCTACCCCCTTGTAAACCCCAGTTTATATTGAGAAAACTGAGGCTTATAGGGGTACAGTCAAACCTGTATAAGAGAGCCACTTTTGGGAATGGAGGAATTGGCTGTTATACACAGGTGGTTGTCTTATGGAGGTTCAGCCAGAAATATATATTCCGGCAAACAATGCGGAACCAGATCAGGGAGCAGTCCGATCTGGATTCACACTGTTTGCTTGTTACGAGTGTTGACTACACAGGTCGTAAACAAATAGCAATTGGTTATTTTTAATTGTTTTGACTTTGGGCCGTCTTAGCTTCATCAAGGCCGAAAAACATGGGGGCGAAACGTCTAGACTTGATTCTCGAAATCACAAATATGAGCTATGAAAAATTAGTGTAATCCTCAATAGAAACAAGTATTAATGTTAAAAATCATGTATTTTATGTAAGATCTAGCCAACAACAAGAAGTAAGGCAGTTCGATGTGTTTTCCATCGAAACATTTTTTCGGCCCGCCGACCGTCCGACAACTTCGGCTTTCGGCCTTATTACGATCAAGGAACTTTTATACCAAAAACACCATTAGAAGGTCAATTCTTTATGAATTAGAGATTTATAATACATACCGATTTTTTTTTCTCTCTTTTCACAAAACTGTCAAACTTTTCTTGTAAAATCGCCCGAGACCATGCGAGAAATAACGTGAGTTCGCGAGAATGAGTAAACGCAGGTAAAATTTCCTTTCAAATCACACGTGACTATGCGAGAAATAACGCGAGTTCGCGAGAGTGAGTTAACTGCAGACCGTTTTCCCTGAAGGCATATCTACCTGTATCCAACTTTCACACATTTTGTTGACATAATTGGATTCAATTGTCAACACCAAGCAATTATCCGACTAGATAATTGGATTATCGAATTCAACAGGTATGGGGTGGCCGTCTTTTGAAGAACAATTAGAGTTTTGGGAATTGATTTACTGGCCGATGGCGCATTTAAAGAGGTGGCGCTTTTATGCAGTTAAATTATATAGTGAAAATCATCGGGAATGTTTCATACCGGCGCTTTTACACAGGAGGCGCTCTTATAAAGGTGGCCGATTCGGCGATTTTGACTGTATATATTATTTTCCCATTTGTGCTGGAAGACAGGTTGTGGGTGCTTCTTAGAACAGTTTGGGGCAGAAATAAGTTTTTTATCAGAACAATAACCAGTCTGGAGATCTATCTATAAAAGAATGCCCTATATAACACATGGATGTTTTATCATAATGCCTTTGCTTTAAGAGTTCCTGTCAATATTTAATTACTCCTCATTAACTGTAATTGTCAGTGATCCATCATGCCTATAATATAATTTTGAACCCCTCAAACCCCAATTTTCAATAATAAAACATACATTATTTCTAATATTGTCTGCTCAAAAACCTAGATTGTAGGTACTTGTTAGAACCACCTTGCCAATTTTCAATAATAAAACATACATTATATTTCTTATTTTCTGCTCAAAAACCTAGATTGTAGGTACTCGTTAGAACTGCCTTGCCAAGGCAGTTCTAACGAGTTCCCACAATCTATGTTTTGAACAGAAAATTTAATTTGAAAAGTATCTGAACTTTTTATCTGAAAATTTTCTTTTTTTGGTGGTACAGTTTCAATAAATTTGAGCAGGCAGTGTTACATGTAAGGTTACAGCGTCCCACAAACCCACATGCTGAAAAGATGACCAGGGGCGATCTAAGACAGGTGAACGGCCAAGTGTAGGACAAATCACAAGGAAGATGTCATTTGCGAGACATTTATTATTAACAACATCTATGTAGAACAACACTTAACACTAACAGAATATCTGTTTCTATTTTGTTTCACGGCACACACTCTGGCCCCCGCCCATAGGGGCTTGAAGAAATATATGGGCTGCATGATGCTTCCACGCAAAGCTGAATCCGGCCCACACACTTGTACTGGTAAACCGCTTAGAGGATCTAAGCCTGTCCAGGAACCGCGGTGAGAGGTGGACCGTCCATGCTAATAAACCCTATTGGTTTCATTGGGCGACAGGGCTTGAGAAGCAACGTCTCCAAAATGACCTTTACAGTGTTGACGGGGACGTTAAACCTCAAATCAAACAAACAAAAAGGGCGCAGACTCGAAGGCAAAACTATGTTTTACGTTCGGGACCGCGGCGTGAAAACTGTATAGAAACAAATAACACAACACAAAACACATCAAAGAAAAAAAAATAAAGCCGGCGTTAATATGCCCACTTCAGGTGTACCTAAGTTATTTCACTAGTTTACTGGCATTTCATGTGAAAATCAGGCAATTCACATGTCAGGTCTCTCAAGACCGCGTATCATGACTTCAGGTCCTAACATTCATCTAAGTTCATATGGAGATCTCGGTTTTAAGACACATTTGAAAGTCTGGAGAAGCCTGTAATCGAAACTACGACTCCTGGTTTATGAGGTAAGTAGATAAACTGCTTCTTTAGTCAATAGATTGGTCCAGACGAGGACGATCCAAAATTCTGCTCTGCCTGAATCTGCTGGGCCACTGAGCATAACAGGTTGTCGTCAGCATATATGCCTGCTCATATAGAACAGTGATTAACCGGTCACTCCACCTCTTTAAAGTCTAACCACAAAATGCCTAGAAACAATAACGAACATCTACAATACCTTCACAAAACGTAATACACCACAATACAACCCCTGCCCGGGAGAAAATTTTCATGCATATACCGTTATTACGACGGGCCTCCGTGGCCTAATGGATAAGAGCGCTGACTCTTAGTCATTAGGTCTCTCACCGCCGTGGGTTCGAGCCTCGCTAGGGTCACGTGTGAGACGCCAAGTTCTGCAACGGAAGGTCAGGTGGTTTTTCTCCGGGTACTCCGGTTTTCGCCCACCTATGATTAACGATAGGCTCGATATGAGTGAAATAATCTTGAAAGGGCCGTAAAACCCAAACAGGCTTTCAAGTAGTCCTACTTTTTCCTACTTTTCCTACTTTTTTGGTCTCTTCCTACTTTGTTCCTACTTTTTCCAGAAAAACTCCTACTTCTCCTACTTTTTTGATTTGTTCAAAAACTAAGATCCCAAATAAATAAATAAACAAATAAAGCATTTAAAAATATAACAAGTATCTAGAACTATTTGTAGAATGCATCTTGTTATATGACATATATGTACTGATGATCCTCAACATTCATCTGCTGTTTTTAGCTGTACCACTGATTGGAATATGTTGATGTAAAGCAAAACTGCAATGACCATCTACAGTTTTGTCTTGTTGAAGATGACAAGAATTTTTGCAGTCAGTAGTGTAGTGATGTTTTAACTAAATGACCAACTGGAGCTCTGTCTTGTTGAGAATGGTAGAAAATTCACTACAGCAATGCTTTGATGCCCTTTAGAACTGCTGTGACAAACTGTTCTGTCTTGTTTAGCATTACAGAAATTCATCGTAGCAGTCCAGTGATGCCTTAACTTGCAGTGACCAGCTATAACTCTTGTCTTGTTAGCATGACAAACATTCACTTCAGCAGTGCAGTGATGCCTTAACTGCAGTAACCAGCTTGAGCTTTGTCTTGTTTAGCATGACAAAAATTCATTGCAGCAATGCTTTGATGCCTCAACCGCATTGCCCAGCTAGAGCTCTGTCTTGTTAAGCATGGCAGGAGTTCATAGCAGCAATGCTTTGATACCATGGCTTTGATGCCATACTAGAGCTCTGTCTTGTTTAGTTGCTTTGACACCTTAACTGCAGTGATCAACTCGATCTCTGTCTTTAGCACAAGAGGAATTCATTTCAGCAGTGCTGTGATGCCTTAACTGCAGTGACAAATTAGAGTTCTGTCTTGTTTAACTTGATAGAAATTCATTGTAGCAGCCATGCTCTTGTGCCTTAACAGTGGTTACCATCTAGAGCTATGTCTTGCTGAGCATTACAGAAATACATTACAGCAGTGCTCTGTCAGATGACTAAACTGCAGATACCACTGGAGCTCAGTCTTGTTGAGCAAGACAGAAATTCAATGCAGCAATGCTGGGATGCCTTGACTGCAGTGATTAACTAGAGTTCCGTCTTGAGCATGAAAGGGATACACTGCAGCAGTACTGTGATGCCTTAACTGCAGTTTCCCACTAGGGTTCTGTCTTGTTGAGCATGGCAGCAATTTATTGCAGCACTTCTGTGGTGCCTTAACTGAGTTACCAACTAGAGCTCTGACTTTTTGAGCATGGCAGAAATTCATTGCAGCAGTGCTGCTTAAATTTGCCTTAAATGCCGTGACCAGCTAGAATTATTGTCTTGATAAGTATGAAAGTAATTCATTGTTGCCATGCTTTAATGCATTTAACTGCAATGACCATTTAGAGTTCTGTCTTGTTGAGTATGACAGGAATTCATTGCAGCAGTGCTGTGTTGCCTTAATTGAAGTTACCAACTAGAGCTCTGTCTTATTGAGCATGACAGGAATTCATTGCAATGGTGCTGTGTTGCCTTAATTGAAGTGATCAGCTAGAGCTCTGTCTTGTTTAGCATGACAGAAAACCATTGGAGCAGTGCTAGGATGCCTTAACTGTAGTGAAATATCTGAGATCTGTCCTATGGAGGATGACAGGAATTCAAAGCAGCAGTAATGCAATGTCTTAACTGCAGTGATATGCCAGCAGATCTTTCTTGTCTAGCATGACAGAAATTAATTGCAGCAGTGCTGTGATGACTGGAGTGACCAACTAGAGCTCTGTCTTGTTTAGCATGACAGAAATTCATTGCAGCATTGCTGTGATGTCTGGAGTGACCAACTAGAGCCCTGTCTTTTTTAGCATGACAGAAATTCATTGCAGCAATGCTGTGATGACTGGAGTGACTAATTAGAGCTATGTCTATTTTAGCATGACAGAAATTCATTGCAATATTGCTGTGATGTTTGGAGTGACCAACTAGAGCCCTGTCTTGTTTAGCATGACAGAAATTCATTGCAGCAATGCTGTGATGACTGAAGTGACTAATTAGAGCTCTGTCTGGTTTAGCATGACAGAAACTCATTGCAGCAATGCTATGATGACTGAAGCGACCAACTAGAGATCTGTCTTGTTTAGGTTGAAAGAGATTCATTGCAGCAATGTTGTGATGTCTGAAGTGACTAACTAGTGCCCGGTCTTGTTTAGCATTACAGAAATTCATTGCAGCAATGCTGTGATGACTGGAGTGACCAACTAGAGCTCTGACAGAAATTCATTGCAGCAATGCTGTGATGACTGAAGTGACCAACTAGAGCTCTGTCTTGTTTTGGCATGACAGAAATTCTTTGTAACAATGCTGTGATGACTGAAGTGACCAACTAGAGCTCTGTCTTGTTTAGCATGACAGAAATTCATTGCGGCAATGCTGTGATGACTGAATTGACCAACTAGAGCTCTGTCTTCATAGCTCCAGATAACTTTTTAGCCCCTATCAGTATTTACTTATCAAAATGCAAACCTTTTCAGTATTCTGAATAATTGGGTCAGTAAATGTACTGATCAAATCCAGAGGTTGTTTGGTAACTTTTGTAAACTTGGTTCAACAATTTCTTCCAACCTACCAAAATCGCAACAGGATTGAAAAACATTTAATTCGGGTTAATATAAAAGGAAAATGCTCCAATTCTTTATTTGCTTAGAATTATACATAAGATAAAGCAATTAATTCCCTTAATTAATGGATGTTAGCAGTGTACAAACAGGTGTCAGGCCTCATACTGACCAAACTTTTCCATGCCTCTAAGGATAGCCTGAAATAGTATTTTAACACCTTTCCTGCCAAACACAACATTCTCTACCTTTGTTAACATGTAGATCCAGATCAGATGGATTCAGAATCAGAAGCCATCTGATCAGGATCTACATTGTCATGCAATTTGTTATTGTATAAAGTAATTTGATTTGTTCACAGTCAAAATTGGTTATGGATAAAGAATACAGAAGGCTAGATGTTTAACAGAATACAGGAGAACAAAATCTAGAGCCTTAAATCAAGCTCTAAAAGCCAGAAATCCTGAAAATGCCTGAAAAACATGAGGCCTGAAGTATGCATATAACATCCTTAAGGATACATACACTTTTGCAAGGAATGAAAGAATAGATCCTTGTTGCTGTCACCACTTGAAGTGATCTATACATATTCAGGACTTTTCAAACAGGAAAACAAAATTTCAATCATAGAACATAGCTCTAGATGCCTATTAGTGTCTAACTTGTTGTAATAACAGATCATAACACTTGTTTTCCTTGCTTGAATACAGACAGCAGTCCTGAAGTCTGAGAAATTGCTTTTCTTGTAGAAAGTAGAACAAAACAAAGGGCTTGTTTAGGGAAGTCTAAATTCATACACCTGTAAGCAGGTTGCACAGTTTTAAGACTATACTCCAGGTTTTTATGGCCCTCACAGGATTTTTAGGGTAGTCTTAAGTCTATTATAGACTTAAGACTACCCTTAAAATCCTGTGAGGGGCATAAAAACCTGGTAAGTTACAGAGTATCTGAACCAATAAGATGCCACTGAAAACAATGCCATCTGCTTTATTGCCTTCTTGTTGCTTTCAAATTCAATACTGCAAACAGTGTGGACCTAACAGAAACTGCCTCTCTATGAGCAATCTGATCAGATAGAGGAGCAGTCTGATCAGGATCCAAATTGTTTGCCTGTTGGCAAAAATATGTTAAAAATGTTTTCAAGAAGATGCAGCTGAAGGCATGAGCAGAATACATTTTCTGATGAACAGTTACTTGGCTTATTAAGGGTAAACAAAGTTGAAAGGATCTTCCTTTTCTAACAAGAAAAGCAGCATTTCCTCCCTTTTTGACTAGAAAATCAGTATGCTTCTGTCTGACTAGAACACTTTTTAGGTCATGTGGAAAATATACAGTTCTATTCCAAAATGGAATCTCAAGTTTTTTCAGTTATCTCATTTAGAGATAAATGAATTTCTTTTCTTTCACATCTTGCCTAAATCATTTAGGCAAGATGGGAAAGAAAATTAATCATTCAGTTTGTAATTAAGCAAATCATCTCATCACTTGCATGTCTATGACTACTCATTGCAAGAGAGACCATTTTAAAAAGGTTTCACTTCAGTTAAAGGGCACTCTCTTAAGAGATACTTAAGTCTGTGCCATAGCTCCAAACAATGTGGAATAGTTTCTTATTTCTTAATAATATCTATTGTGGTTAAATGTTAGGATCACCTTGTAAGGAAAATGCTAAAAAGACCCACAACATAGTCTCATAAAAACTTTTGTTATAATTTCATGTTGGAATCACTTCATAATGAAGTGATTCCAACATGAAATTGTAACAGAAGTTTTTTATGAGAATGATCAATCATAGAGGCAATTCTAACAAGTACCCACAACATGGGCTTCTGATAAAAACATGTGCTGTGGTTAACAGGTATTCACAACACATGTTTTTAATTAGAGGCAATTCCATCAAGTAATACAACAAAGGCTTCTCAGAAGAAATAAGAAAATAATCCTGCAATTACTGTCTGAGTGTCGTGAAGCCACATCCACCAAATCTCAAAGTTTAATGCACACTTTTACAGCTGACATCACTTTGTCACTGTTAAAACACTTTATCATGAAATGGCAATTCTAGCAAGTCTTTTGTCTCTTTGCTAAAGCAGTTGCTACTCTTGGTTGGTACTCTTGAGCAAGACGCTTTTTCCTTCTCTTCTTTGCAAGCCATTGTTTAGTTGCCATGAGAGGACTGTACTCATCCACGGGTGGACCACACAAACTGACAAATATCAGGGAGTTCAGACTTGCTGTACTAATTGATGTCCTGAAATAACAAATTCAAAGCTTCTTTTAACCCTTATCCTGCTGTTTACCTCAGTCCTTACCTTTGCAAACTGTGTAGCTCCAGATCAGATGGCTTCTGAAAAAGCCATTCAGAAGCCATCTGATCAGGATCTACACTGGCATTTACTTTATTTGAATGCATTCAGTGAATGCATGCAGTATTCAAGTAATCTGAATGGCTGATAGTCAGAAAAGGGTGTGGTTAGTTTAAATATTCAGCAGGATAAGGGTTAAAACATGTGGCAACTGTGACATCAACAGAAACAAATTGAAGAGAGAGACCTCTGTCTCTGATAATTTTGCTTCTCTTGTAAATGATTCTACTTTAAGAGGAATAATTTGTCACTGCAGAGCAATTCATTTCCTGTTAGAGCCCTTCAGATCTTTATGTACAGGTCAGGAAAGCAAACAGGAAGTCACATGTATAAAAAGTCATTTCAAACAAAAGCAATGTATAATACAGAACCACTGCATTTCCAAATATGTTTACATGTATATTCCAGACTTGAAAATGGCTCTGTTTCTGCCTACCATAGTATAGCATTTCCTCTACCTGTTTTATATAACAATTGGAAATCTTTGTACTATTGCATGGTCATAGTCATGTTTTACACGATGTTGTTTTTAAGTGTGGTGGTCTGTTTTGCCAATGGAATACTTTGTAAAATCTGGCATATCTTAAAATTAATTACTTTTTAATTTTAAGATATGCCAAACTTTACATATAATTATATATTCCATTGACAAAACAGGCCACCATATACTAATTTAATACATGTACAACTACAACATTCTTTATTTGTACATACTTCAACTATATAGCTTGTTGAAGCTCAAACCCCTATCCCCCATTACCCCCAATTACCACAAGGAAGTTTGATGGGGTTAAACTGGACTGGAGTCATGGTTTCAACCCAAATACCAGTCATAACTCTTGTGATATAATGGAAAAAAATTCACTTAACCCCTATCTTGCTGTTCATGACAACCCCTATCTTTGCAAACAGTGTAGATTCAGATAAGATGAGAAGCCATCTGATCTGGATCTACACACCTTGACATTCAATTTATGAATGCCTAGGAATAAAAGCAAGCAATCTGATTGGTTCAAAATCAGAAATGGGTGTGGCTTAATTGAATATTCAGCAAGATATGGGTTAAAAACTTACCTGAACTTACTCTTGATCCTGTTTTGTGTACTGAAAGAACGTTCACACTCCACGCTGGTAACCTGGGTACAAAGGGCAATCTTTGCCAGCTTTGCAATGTTAGGGAACTGAACATTGTGCTTCAGAATCATTCTCTGGCTTAGAGCATAAAGAGACAGGTCTTTGTATGTCCCTTTAATCATATAGTGAAGTCCTTGACATTCTTGTATCAGTTTATCCCCATCAAGCAGCGGCATAATTACTGTATCCCTGTTCACTACGCCAGTAAGCAGATCATTTTCACACACAGTTACAATTTTTTCCTTTCCATAGTGATCAGCTAAACTTTTCGCAGCATTACAAAAGTCATCCAAAGATAAATGCTGTGCTGTGGATGGCTCTAAAATCTGACTCAGATATTTGTAAATGTCACAATCATGTTTCTTGATTCTGTGTTTTATGTTCTTCTCCAGATTTTTAAGGTAACCGAGTTTTACATTTTCAAATTCTTTATCAGATTCTTTTGTATGATACTTAAGTTCATCAGATTGGTAGAAAGCTTTGTCATTTTCAACTTTAATGCTTGCTTTCATGTCAGATAGACCACTACCATCCTGGAATTTCATTACCTGAAGTTTACCTAAAGTGCTTTCTATTAAAGGAGCAATATCTGTGAACATAATATTTCTTCTCTGAAGTTCACAGCACAAAACACCAAGCTCAGAATGAACATCTATCATGAGTCCAAGCAAGAGTGCAGTTTTGTAATTAGCAAAATACTTATAAAGCCCCTTTGCTGTGGCATTATTCGATGCCATACTTGAAAGTGTGGCCAATACTGCACCGTAACATTCATATACTGCTTCAACAGCACGCTTGAGACCCAACCATCTTATTGAGTATGGTTCCTTGATAGTAAGTTCTGGTTCCTCAAGAAGCTTCTGCATTTTTTTTAATTCATTGCATCTATTTGCTGATGCAGACATGAAATTGTACAGGTTTGAAAACTTTTCTTTAAATTTCTTCAGTGTATTTAAATCCTTAATGGAATCTGTTACAGCCAAATTTAGACGGTGTGCCACACAATGTGTTTGAGTCAAAAAAGGTGAATATTTGGATAAAAGTTGTACTCCAACTCCTGATTTACGCCCCATCATGACACTCGCACCATCTGTGGCAAGGGATACACATTTAGACATATCGATGTCAGAGCTGTCTAAAAACTGATGCACTGTTTCTGTGATGGTATGTGCATCTCCTGCGTTAAGCTCACAATTACCTAAAAATGAAGTTTCTGCTGAACCATTAGAAGTAATGTAACGTACACATATTGACAGATGTTTGAAAACAGATATGTCCGTACTTTCATCAATGAGAATTGCATAAACTTCAGATGAAATAACTTTCTGTATCAGCTGTTTTTTTAGTAAATCCGATATCAAAAGCTGGATTTCGTTATTGTGGTCCAACTAAGATTTCTATAAGGCAGATCAAGTCCATTTAATCTCTGTAGTTCAAGTGTGGCATTTACTTTCTCTAATGCGATATCATTTTTCATTAAAGAGTAAATTGTACGCACAAGATATATGTCCGGGTTTGTAACAACAGACTGCTGATAGTCATCTGAAGTTTCATCTAAAATTTCAGTATTTGGCTTCTCTTCCAGTGAGCGCCGATGAGCCAGTTGATGGTCCAGTGAATCATTATGGCTTTCAATAGTTGATCTCTGGATATTTGGAGATCCCACAGATGTCCATACATTTTTTATCTTGCCCTTGATGCACAAATCACATTTAAGTTTTGTTTGGTCATCTGTGCTTTCAATGATCAGCCATGGAAACTGACGCACCCATTGTGCAATGGTTTCCTTTTTTACACGTTTTCCCGAGTGTCTTTTGTTAACTGAAACACATGTAGCTATAAGTTCATTAATAATTGCTAGACATATCTCTTCTGTCTTTAACGATCTTTGCTCTTTAGGCTTGAAAAAATCAAAAAGTGTTCCGGTTTTCCCGGCCATCTTTTTAGTTTACTTTCGGTTTTGATGGCATGTTCATTTCAGCGAATACTGCATAAGCCGTCTACGCATTGGCTTACGCTACTATGTTGTTGTTGTTCTGACCGTATTTCTGAATCTGAATCTGTCGGAAACTCCAGTTACTTCTTGACAAGATGAGTATTACATGGAGTGCAGTTGGAAATGGCAGTAATATTGTCAGTTTCCAAAGAAAGTCAGAAAGGCTAAAATAATTTTAGAAAAAATGTTTCTAAAGCATGGGATACCGGGCAAGGAATTTTGGATTTCAATTGGATACAGTTACTGGGAAGTAAACCCTTCAGATTTACCCTTCCGCCCCCGCCCATCGGGGCTTGGAGAAATAGATGGGCTGCACGATGCTTCCACGCAGAGTTGATACCGACACCACAGGAGTACTGGTGATCTGCTTAGAAGGTCTAAGCCTGCCCAGGAAAACTGCTGCGAGTCAGCCCATCCATGCATATAAACCCTATTGGTTTTATTGGGCGGCATGGATTTTGTGGTAAAAGTCCCACAAAATTGGAAGCAACGTCTCCAAAATGACCTAAATTGTGTTGACGGGGACGTTAAACCTTAAATCAAACAAAATTCAGATTTACCCAACACTTTTGAAGACAGCTTTTTATTAGAATGGTTCCCTTGTCGTAAATGTCTCCGCTAGGTGGCTAAAACATAACGATTGGTAGCTAGTAGAAGACATTACGTCTATTTATAGCATAAGCACTGATGCGGTATTGGAAAACACCCGAGTTCAACAATGATACGAGTGCATGAATAAAGAGAAACATCGATACTTGGGAAACTGACACAGTTTATCTTTTACATTGTGCAATTCTTATCATCTTGAGATAAAAATCATTTCAACACTCGCAGGTAAAACTTACTATAGACATCTAGCTGTTCTACAACGGTGCTGTGTTTTGAATTAACAGACACGCGTTTCGAAACATGCAAAGTAGAATGGGTAGGGTGTTTTAGTGTTTTACTTCAAATCAATGTACTCACTACAGGTACCCTGCCGTATTATGTCGGTGTTATGGTTTCAATGTTGATAAATACTCGTCTATTTATAAATCATAACAAACAACGGTGTTTTCCACAGGTACGTAAAGGGTTATATTCTAACACAAAAGCACTTAATTTCGCAACCGAATGTAATCAGGTGTAGCGCAACTAGTAGCGAGCAGCGCCTGAAACGACTGTTTACTTTCCTGAGGGTCGCCGGTTCGATTCTCGCAGACAACCTTTTTTTTCATAAAGCTATTAAAAGCATGATTTATTTTTTTTTCTTGATGATTTTTTTATAAAATAGTTTCAGAATTTACATTTCTATTATTTCTTTTTTAATTTTCAATTCAGTTTATTATTTTTGTATTATTATTTTTTCGTGAATGGTTATCTATTTATTTTAAGTTCAATACATGTCATGTACAATTTTAGAGATCAACTTCACTTTTGATTTATAATAGTGAATAAAAAAGAAACACCAGCAAGTACATGTACAAGAGAATTGAAATACAAGATGCCATAATTTGATACAATGGAACCTGATTGGCCTAGACCCTATATGTGACAAGTGAAAGTAAAGAATAGGCACACCAATAACATGACTTGAAATTAACATTGATTGGAAATTTATAATTTAATTCATGTTGATTATACGTTATTTTAACGTTTATCGATTGTTATAGTCACAAAACTGCACTTGTCAGAACCAAAAAACTTCGCTTTGTCAGCCGACAAAGAGTCTTCTGCTGTCAGAGTAGCATCACATGACGACACTTCAACAGCAGGGCAACCGAGTATGAACTAAGGAATGTTCAGTAAAAAATTATATCAGCACAAAAAAATGCATGCTTCACGAGAAAATCGAGGATTTTTTGCTTTTGGCGCGAAAAAAAAATGTTAAAGAAAAAACATCCCCAGCGGGATTCGAACCCGCATACTTCAGCTCTACAGGCCCGTGACTTTACCACTTGGCTAGCGTCGATACAGTGCAGGTATGGTATTTTTTAGCCTGATACCATCACACTAATAGGGAGTCACCAAAAATAAAATTAGATCATCCAAAAATAACATATAATTGCGTAGATAAATTTAAAAATAACCTTTATTTACAATAATATTGACAATAACAAACTGACAACTGATGTCGGTTTTACTGTACCAATCTTTATGTGCGTACTGAAGGGGAGGCATTAATGGGTGGGGTGGGGGGGGGGGGGGGGGGAGGAGCTATCTAGACAGTTTTTTGACATTTTTTAGTAAAAGTAAAATTTGATCTGTAACTGGTAAATCATTGTTAATATTTGTATTTCGTTTCAAAAAACAAGTTAATGATTAATGAAAAAAAAACAAAAAAAACATTTCACCTACTTTTAGGGTCCTTTCATCGGTCCAACAATAAGGAGACACAAAAATATTTACATAATATATCAATTCTCAATAATTATCCTTAATTAATAATTAATAATTAGGATTAGCCGTTACAGATCATTTCATATTGGACAAAGGTTTCGGGGATCAAAAAGCGTCGAGAATTGTCTTAAAAAATCTCCCAAAAGCCGTGTCGGGGAACTGTCTTGGTTCTGTTTGGATGGTTTGCAAAACAAGTGCATCTAAAATCACGGAAACGCTTGTACACCAGCCGTCGGCTATATTAGTCTGAGGAATAGAGCGTCTAGACAGTAAGACTGCCAATAATTTTAACTGGTTCCCAGTCTATTCAATGTTTTTGTGCTGACAATTTTCGACGGATAAGTACCAAACGGCCAATTACGGGAGCTTCGTAAATACGAGCTAAATTTGAGCTTCCTTCGTAACTTTAGTAATGTCTATCGTAAATGGTACGATCAAAATTTGTAAGCACTTCGTATTTTGCTATTTTCAATACGTAAATTACGAAAATACGAAGCTTATCTGGCCCTCTTTGTCTTGTTTTGGCATGACAGAAATTCATTGCAGCAATGCTGTGATGACGGAAGGGACCAACTAGAGCTCTGTCTTGTTTAGCATGACAGAAATGCATGGTAGCAATGCTTTAAAGCCTTGACTTCAGTGAGCAACTAAAATGCTGTCTTATTTTGCATGACAGGAATTCATTGTAGCAGTGCTATGATGCCTTCACCTGGATATCTTGTAGCTGATGCACCTCACAAATTTAAATTTTCAAAATTCATCAATTCTTTTGAATTAATATTTTGACATGGGTGTATGTCAATATGTAGGTATATATATCTGCCAGTGGCAATCTCTTGACAAAAGCATTGGAAGTTCAGGCTGCAGGCATGAATAACTGTACTAGATGGGTTAGCCACTAACATTTTACAAGTGCCTGCTAACTTTGATGTAAAAACATTAAACTCTAATGCACAAATAAAACTGCCCAAAATGAAAAACTGATAAAATGTGAGACATATGGAGGTATGTTCGTGTCCATTAGCTCTTACTTTTTAGCTCACCGTCACGTAGTGACGAGGTGAGCTTTTGGGATCACTTTTTGTCCGTCGTGCGTCCGTGCGTGCGTGCGTCCGTGCGTAAACAATTTCTTCAAACGACATCTCCTCCTAAACCACTGAGCGGATTTTGACCAAACTTCACAGGAATGATCCTTAGGTGGTCCCCTTTCAAAGTTGTTCAAATGGTTCCGGTCCGTTGCACATATAGGTCACAGGAGCCAAAAATAGATTTTTTTCACCGAAAACTTAAAAAATCTTCTTCTCTGAAACTGCAAGGCCCAGGTCTTTGATATTTGGTATGAAGCTTCATCTGGTGGACCCCTACCAAGATTGTTCAAATTATAGTGCTGGGGCCAAAAATGCCCCCGCCCCGGGGCCCTTTGGTTTTACATGGGCTTATATAGGGGAAATCTTTAAAAATCTTCTTCTCTGAAACTGCAAGGCCCAGGTCTTTGATATTTGGTATGAATCTTCATCTGGTGGACCCCTACAAAGATTGTTCAAATTATAGTGCTGGGGCCAAAGATGCCCCCGCCCCGGGGCCCTTTGGTTTTACATAGGATTAAATAGGAAAAATCTTAAAAAATCTTCTTCTCTAAAACCGCAAGGCCCAGGTCTTTGATATTTGGTATGAAGCTTCATCTAGTTGACCCCTACCAAGATTGTTCAGATTATAGTGCTGGGGCCAAAGATGCCCCCACCCCGGAGCCCTTTGGTTTTACATAGGATTAAATAGGGAAAATCTTTAAAAATCTTCTTCTCTGAAACCGCAAGGCCCAGGTCTTTGATATTTGGTATGAAGCTTCATCTTATGGACCCCTACCAAGATTGTTCAAATTATAGTGCTGGGGCCAAAAATGCCCCCGCCCCGGGGCCCTTTGGTTTTACATAGGCATATATAGGGAAAACCTTTAAAAATCTTCTTCTCTGAAACCGCAAGTCCCAGGTCTTTGATATTTGGTATGAAGCTTCATCTAGTGAACCCCTACCAAGATTGTTCAAATTATAGTGCTGGGGCCAAAAATGCCCCCGCCCTAGGGCCCTTTGGTTTTACATGGGCTTATATTGGGAAAATCTTTAAAAAATCTTCTTCTCTGAAACTGCAGGGCCCAGGTCTTTGCTATTTGGTATGAAGCTTCATCTAGTGGACCCCTACCAAGACTGTTCAAATTATAGTGCTGGGGCCAAAAATTGCCCCCGCCCCGGGCCCTTTAGTTTTACATAGGCTTATATTGGGAAAATCTTTAAAAATCTTCTTTTCTGAAACTGCAAGGACCAGGTCTTTGATATTTGGTATGAAGCTTCATCTTGTGGACCTCTATCAAGATTGTTCAAATTATAGCCCTGAGGCCAAAATTGCCCCCTCCTGGGCCCTTTGGTTTTTCATAGACTTATATAAGGAAGATCTTGAAAAATCTTCTACTCTGAAACCACAAGGCCTAGGTCTTTGACATTTGGTATGAAGCTTCAGCTAGTGGACCTCTACCAAGATTGTTCAAATTATAGCCCTGGGGCCACAATGCCCCCGCCCCAGGGCCCTTTGGTTTTACATAGACTTATAATAGAGATAATCTTTGAAAATCTTCTTCTCTGAAACAACAAGGCCCAGGTCTTTGATATTTGGTGTGAAGCTTCATTTAGTGGACCTCTATCAAGATTGTTTAAATTATAGCCCTGAAGCCAAAAATGCCCCTGCCCCGGGGCAATTTGGTTTTACATAGGCTTATGTAAGGAATATCTTTAAAAAATTCTTCTTCTCTGAAACCGCAAGGCCCAGGTCTTTGATATTAAATTTTGTTGTGTAGCTTCATCTAGTGGACCTTTGCCAAGAATGTTCAAATTATAGCCTTTTGTTGATATTTGGTATGAAGCTTCACCCTCTTGGACCTCCCTCAACATTATGCACATTATAACCCTGGGGGCAAAAATGGCCCTCCCCGGGGCCCACTTGTTACTCTATGGATCAGGTGAGCGATCCAGGGCCATCATGGTCCTCTTGTTAGCTCACCGTCTAGTAGTGACGAGGTGAGCTTTTGGGATCACTTTTTGTCCGTCGTGCGTCCGTCCGTGCGTGCGTGCGTGCGTGCGTAAACAATTTCTTCAAACGACATCTCCTCCTAAACCACTGAGCGGATTTTGACCAAACTTCACAGGAATGATCCTTAGGTGGTCCCCTTTCAAAGTTGTTCAAATGGTTCCGGTCCGTTGCACATATAGGTCACAGGAGCCAAAAATAGATTTTTTTCACCGAAAACTTAAAAAATCTTCTTCTCTGAAACTGCAAGGCCCAGGTCTTTGATATTTGGTATGAAGCTTCATCTAGTGGACCCCTACCAAGATTGTTCAAATTATAGTGCTGGGGCCAAAAATGCCCCCACCCTGGGGCCCTTTGGTTTTACATGGGCTTATATAGGGAAAATCTTTAAAAATCTTCTTCTCTGAAACTGCAAGGCCCAGGTCTTTGATATTTGGTATGAATCTTCATCTGGTGGACCCCTACCAAGATTGTTCAAATTATAGTGCTGGGGCCAAAGATGCCCCCGCCCCGGGGCCCTTTGGTTTTACATGGGCTTATATGGGGAAAATCTTTAAAAATCTCCTTCTCTGAAACCGCAAGGCCCAGGTCTTTGATATTTGGTATGAAGCTTCATCTAGTGGACCCCTACCAAGATTTTATCAAATTATAGTGCTGGGGCCAAAAATGCCCCCGCCCAGGGGCCCTTTGGTTTTACATGGGCTTATATAGGGAAAATCTTTAAAAATCTTCTTCTCTGAAGCTGCAAGGCCCAGGTCTTTGATATTTGGTATGAATCTTCATCTTATGGACCCCTACCAAGATTGTTCAAATTATAGTGCTGGGGCCAAAAATGCCCCCGCCCCGGGGCCCTTTGGTTTTACATAGGCTTATATAGGCAAAACCTTTAAAAATCTTCTTCTCTGAAATCGCAAGGCCCAGGTCTTTGATATTTGGTTTGAAGCTTCATCTAGTGGACCCCTACCAAGATTGTTCAAATTATATTGCTGGGGCCAAAAATGACCCCGCCCCAGGGCCCTTTGGTTTTACATGTGCTTATATAGGGAAAATCTTTAAAAAAATCTTCTTCTCTGAAACTGCAGGGCCCAGGTCTTTGATATGTGGTATGAAGCTTCATCTAGTGGACCCCTACCAAGACTGTTCTAATTATAGTGCTGAGGCCAAAAATGCCCCCGCCCCGGGCCCTTTGGTTTTACATAGGCTTATATAGGGAAAATCTTTAAAAATCTTCTTCTCTGAAACTGCAAGGCCCAGGTCTTTGATATTTGGTATGAATCTTCATCTGGTGGACCCCTACCAAGATTGTTCAAATTATAGTGCTGGGGCCAAAAATGCCCCCGCCCAGGGGCCCTTTGGTTTTACATAGGCTTATATGGGGAAAATCTTTAAAAATCTTCTTCTCTGAAACCGCAAGGCCCAGGTCTTTGATATTTGGTATGAAGCTTCATCTAGTGGACCCCTACCAAGATTGTTCAAATTATAGTGCTGGGGCCAAAAATGCCCCCGCCCAGGGGCCCTTTGGTTTTACATGGGCTTATATAGGGAAAATCTTTAAAAATCTTCTTTTCTGTAGCTGCAAGGCCCAGGTCTTTGATATTTGGTATGAATCTTCATCTTATGGACCCCTACCAAGATTGTTCAAATTATAGTGCTGGGGCCAAAAATGCCCCCGGCCCGGGGCCCTTTGGTTTTACATAGGCTTATATAGGGAAAACCTTTAAAAATCTTCTTCTCTGAAACCGCAAGGCCCAGGTCTTTGATATTTGGTATGAAGCTTCATCTAGTGGACCCCTACCAAGATTGTTCAAATTATAGTGCTGGGGCCAAAAATGCCCCCCCCCCCCCCCAGGGCCCTTTGGTTTTACATGGGCTTATATTGGGAAAATCTTTAAAAAAATCTTCTTCTCTGAAACTGCAGGGCCCAGGTCTTTGATATGTGGTATGAAGCTTCATCTAGTGGACCCCTACCAAGACTGTTCAAATTATAGTGCTGGGGCCAAAAATGCCCCCGCCCCGGGGCCCTTTGGTTTTACATAGGCTTAAATAGGGAAAATCTTTAAAAATCTTCTTCTCTGAAACTGCAAGGCCCAGGTCTTTGATATTTGGTATGAAGCTTCATCTTGTGGACCTATATCAAGATTGTTCAAATTATATCCCTGGGGCCAAAAATGTCCCAGCTCCTGGGCCCTTTGGTTTTTCATAGACTTATATAGGGAAAATCTTGAAAAATCTTCTCTGAAACCACAAGGCCTAGGTCTTTGACATTTGGTATGAAGTTTCAGCTAGTGGACCTCTACCAAGATTGTTCAAATTATATCCTTGGGGCCACAAATGCCCCCGCCCCAGGGCCCTTTGGTTTTACATAGACTTATTATAGAGATAATCTTTGAAAATCTTCTTCTCTGAAACAAAAAGGCCCAGGTCTATTATATTTGGTGTGAAGCTTCATCTAGTGGACCTCTATCAAGATTGTTTAAATTATAGCCCTGAGGCCAAAAATGCCCCCGCCCCGGGGCCATTTGTTTTACATAGGCTTATATAAGGAATATCTTTAAAAAAATCTTCTCTGAAATTGCAAGGCCCAGGTCTTTGATATTTGTTGTGTAGCTTCATCTAGTGGACCTTTGCGAGGATTGTTCAAATTATAGCCTTTGTTGATATTTGGTATGAAGCTTCACCTTTTTAGACCTCCCTCAACATTATGCACATTATAACCCTGGGGTCAATAATGGCCCTCCCCGAGGCCCACTTGTTACTCTATGGATCAGGTGAGCGATCCAGGGCCATCATGGCCCTCTTGTTAGCTCACCGTCACGTAGTGACGAGGTGAGCTTTTGGGATCACTTTTTGTCCGTCGTCCGTCGTGCGTGCGTCCGTGCGTGCGTCCGTGCGTAAACAATTTCTTTAAACGACATCTCCTCCTAAACCACTGATCGGATTTTGACCAAACTTCACAGGAATGATCCTTAGGTGGTCCCCTTTCAAAGTTGTTCAAATGGTTCCGGTCCGTTGCACACCTAGGTTACAGGAGCTGAAAATAGATTTTTTTCACCAAAAACTTAAAAAATCTTCTTCTCTGAAACCACAAGGCCCAGGTCTTTGATATTTGGTATGAAGCTTCATCTAGTGGACCCCTACCAAGATTGTTCAAATTATAGTGCTGGGGCCAAAAATGCCCCCGCCCCGGGGCCCTTTGGTTTTACATAGGCATATTTTGGGAAAATCTTTAAAAATCTTCTTCTCTGAAACCACAAGGCCCAGGACTTTGATATTTGGTATGAAGCTTCATCTATTGGACCCCTACCAAGATTGTTCAAATTATAGTGCTGGGACAAAAAATGCCCCCGCCCCAGGGCCCTTTGGTTTTACATTGGCTTATATAGGGAAAATCTTTAAAAATCTTCTTCTCTGAAACCACAAGGCCCAGGTCTTTGCTATTTGGTATGAAGTCTTATCTAGTGGACCTCTACCAAGATTGTTAAAATTATAGTGCTGGGGCCAAAAATGTCCCCACCCAGGGGCCCTTTGGTTTTACATAGGCTTATATAGGGAAAATCTTTAAAAATCTTCTTCTCTGAAACCACAAGGCCCAGGACTTTGATATTTGGTATGAAGCTTCATCTAGTGGACCCCTACCAAGATTGTTCAAATTATAGTGCTGGGGCACAAAATGCTCCCGTCCCGGGGTCCTTTGGTTTTACATGGCTTATATAGGGAAAATCTTTAAAAATCTTCTTCTCTGAAACCGCAAGGCCCATGTCTTTGATATTTAGAATGAAGCTTCATCTAATAGACCTCTACCAAGATTGTTCAAATTATGGCCCTTGGGCCAAAAATGCCCCCGCCCCGGGGCCCTTTGGTTTAACATAGACTTATATAGGGAAAATCTTTAAAAATCTTCTTCTCTGAAACCACAAGGCCTAGGTCTTTTATATTTGGTATGAAGCTTCATCTAGTGGACCCCTACCAAGATTGTTCAAATTATAGTGCTGGGGCAAAAAATGCCCCCGCCCTCGGGCCCTTTTGGTTTTACATTGGCTTATATAGGGAAAATCTTTAAAAATCATCTTCTCTGAAACCGCAAGGCCCAGGACTTTGATATTTGGTATGAAGCTTCATCTAGTGGGCCCCTACCAAGATTGTTCAAATTATAGCCCTTGGGCCAAAAATACCCCCGCTCCGGGGCCCTTTGGTTTTACATAGACTTATATAGGGAAAATCTTTAAAAATCTTCTTCTCTGAAACCACAAGGCCTAGGTCTTTTATATTTGGTATGAAGCTTCTTCTAAAGGACCCCTACCAATATGATTCAAATTATAGCCTTTGTTGATGTTTGGTATGAAGCTTCACCTTTAAGACCTCCCTCAACATTATGCACATTAAAGCCCTGGGGCCAATAATGGCCCGCTCTGGGGCCCACTTGTTACACTATGGATCAGGTGAGCGATCCAGGGCCATTATGGCCCTCTTGTGATTAATATTAGGATCACTTTTTGTCTGTCATCCGTGCGTAAACAATTTCTTCAAACAACATCTCCTCCTAAACCACTGATGGGATTTTGACCAAACTTCACAGGAATGATCCTTAGGTGGTCCCCTTTCAAAGTTGTTCAAATGGTTCTGGTCCGTTGCACATATAGGTCACAGGAGACAAAAATAGATTTTTTCACCAAAAACTTAAAAAATCTTTTTCTCTGAAACCACAAGGCCCAGGTCTTTGATATTTGGTATGAAGCTTCATCTGGTGGACCCCTACCAAGATTGTTCAAATTATAGTGCTGGGGCCAAAAATGCCCCCGCTCCGAGGCCCTTTGGTTTTACATGGGCTTATATAGGGAAAATCTTTAAAAATCTTCTTCACTGAAACCGTAAGGCCCAGGTCTTTGATATTTGGTATGAAGCTTCATCTAGTGGACCCCTACCAAGATTGTTCAAATTATAGTGCTGGGGCCAAAAATGCCGCCCCCCCCCCTCCGGGGCCCTTTGGTTTTACATGGGCTTATATAGGGAAAATCTTTTAAAATCTTCTTCTCTGAAACCGCAAGAGCCAGGTCTTTGATATTTGGTATGAAGCTTCATCTAGTGGACCCCTACCAAGATTGTTCAAATTATAGTGCTGGGACAAAAAAATGCCCCCGCCACAGGGCCCTTTGGTTTTACATGGGCTTATATAGGGAAGAGCTTTAAAAATCTTCTTCTCTGAAACCGTAAGGCCTACGTCTTTGATATTTGGTATGGAGCTTCATCTAGGGGACCCCTACCAAGATTGTTCAAATTATAGTGCTGGGGTCAAATATGCCCCCGCTCTGGGGCCCTTTGGTTTTACATGGGCTTATATAGGGAAAATCTTTAAAAATGTTCTTCTCTGAAACCGTAAGGCCCATGTCTTTGATATTTGGTATGAAGCTTCATCCCACAAGGCCATGGTCTTTCTTCCTTCCCCCCCCCCCCACACACACACACACACACACACACACTCAGGGGCCCTTTGGTTTTAAATGGGCTTATAATAAAGGGAAAATCTTTAAAAATCTTCTTCTCTGAAACCGCAAGGCCCAGGTCTTTGCTATTTGGTATGAAGCTTCATCTAGTGGACTCCTACCAAGATTGTTCAAATTATAGTGCTTGGGCTAAAAATGCCACCGCCCCGGGGCCCTATGGTTTTACATGGGCTTATATGGGGAAAATCTTTAAAAATCTTCTTCTCGGAAACCCCAAGGGCCAGGTCTTTGCTATTTGGTATGAAGCTTCATCTAGTGGACCCCTACCAAGATTGTTCAAATTATAGTGCTAGGGCCAAAACTGCCCCCGACCTGGGGCCCTTTGGTTTTACATAGACTTATATAGAGATATTCCTTAAAAATCTTCTTCTGAAACAGCAAGGCCATGGTCTTTGAAATTTGGTGTGAAGCTTCCTCTAGTGGACCTCTATCAAGATGGTTAAAATTATTGCCCTGAGGCCAAAAATGCCCCCGCCCCAGAGCCATTTGGTTTTTCATAGGCTTATGTAGGGAATATCTTTAATAAAAATCTTCTTCTCTGAAACTCTTAGGCCCAGGTCTTTGATATTTGGTATGTAGCATATCTATTTTTAGACGTCTCTGAACATTATGCACATTATAGCCCTGGGGTTAATAATGGCCCTCCCCGGGTCCCACTTGTTACTCTATGGATCAGGTGAGCGATCCAGGGCCATCATGGCCCTCTTGTTAGCTCACCTGTCACGTAGTGACGAGGTGAGCTTTTGGGATCACTTTTTGTCCGTCGTCCGTCGTGCGTGCGTGCGTGCGTGCGTGTGTGCGTGTGTGCGTGTGTTTGTTTGTTTGTTTGTTTGATTTGAGGTTTAACGTCCCCGTCAACACTGTAAAGGTCATTTTGGAGACGTTGCTTCCAATTTTGTGGGACTTTTACCCGACATTGAGATGAAATGACATCTCAAGCCCTGTCGCCCAATGAAACCAATAGGGTTTATTAGCATGGACGGTCCGCCTCGCACCGCGGTTCCTGGACAGGCTTAGATCCTCCAACCGGTTTACCAGTACTAGTGTGCGGGACGGATTAAGCTCTGCGTGGAAGCATCATGCAGCCCATATATTTCTTCAAGCCCCTATGGGCGGGGGCGGGTGTGTGCGTGTGTGCGTAAACTTTTTCTTAAAATGACATCTCCTCCTAAACCACTGATCCGATTTTGACCAAACTTCACAGGAATGATCCTTAGGTGGTCCCCTTTCAAAGTTGTTCAAATGGTTCTGGTCCATTGCACATCTAGGTCACAGGAGCTAAAAATAGATTTTTTAAACGAAAACTTTAAAATTCTTCTTCTCTGAAACCACAAGGCCCAGGTCTTCGATATTTGGTATGAAGCTTCATCTAGTGGACCTCTACCAAGATTGTTCAAATTATAGCCCTGGGGACCAAAATGCCCCCGCCCCGGGGGCCTTTGGTTTTACATAGGCTTATATAGGGAAAATCTTTAAAAATCTTCTTCTCTGAAACCGCAAGGCCCAGATCTTTGATATTTGGTGTGAAGCTTCATCTAGTGGACCTCTACCAAGATTGTTCAAATTATAGCCCTGGGGGCCAAAATGCCCCCGCCTCGGGGGCCTTTGGTTTTACATAGGCTTATATAGGGAAAATCATTAAAAAATCTTCTTCTCTGAAACCACAAGGCCAAGATCTTTAATATTTGGTGTGAAGCTTTACCTGGTGGACCTCTACTAAGATTGTTCAAATTATAGCCTCGGGGCCAAAAATGCCCCCGCCCCGTGGGCCTTTTGTTTTACATAGGCTTATACAGGGAAAATCTTTAAAAATCTTCTTCTCTGAAACCACAAGGCCAAGGTCTTCGATATTTGGTGTGAAGCTTCATCTAGTGGACCTCTACCAAGATTGTTCAAATTATAGCCCTGGGGGCCAAAATGCCCCCGCCCCGGGGGCCTATGGTTTTACATAGGCTGATATAGGGAAAAATCATTAAAAAATCTTCTTCTCTGAAACCACAAGGCCCAGGTCTTTAATATTTGGTGTGAAGCTTTACCTTGTGGACCCCTAGTAAGATTGTTCAAATTATAGCCTTGGGGCCAAAAATGCCCCCCGCCCCGGGGGCCTTTGGTTTTACATAGGCTTATAATGGGAAAATCTTTAAAAATCTTCTTCTCTGAAACTGCAAGGTCCAGATCTTTGATATTTGGTGTGAAGCTTCAACTAGTGGACCTCTACCAAGATTGTTCAAATTATAGCCCTGGGAGCCAAAATGCCCCCGCCCCGGGGGCCTTTGGTTTTACATAGGCTTATATAGGGAAAATCATTAAAAAATCTTCTTCTCTGAAACCACAAGGCCCAGATCTTTAATATTTGGCACGAAGCTTTACCTGGAAGACCTCTACTAAGATTGTTCAAATTATAGCCTTGGGGCCAAAAATGCCCCCCGCCCCGGAGGCCTTTGGTTTTACATAGGCTTATACAGGGAAAATCTTTTAAAATCTTCTTCTCTGAAACCGCAGGGCCCAGATCTTTGATATTTGGTGTGAAGCTTCATCGAGTGGACCGCTACCAAGATTGTGGCCCTCGGGGCCACAAATGCCCCCGCCCGGGGCCCTTTGGTTTTACATAGACTTATATAGAGGTAATCTTTGAAAATCTTCTTCTCTGAAACAGCAAGGCCCAGGTCTTTGATATTTGGTATGAAGCTTCATGTAGTGGACCTTTGCCAAGATGGTTCAAATTATTGCCTTTGTTGGTATTTGGTATGAAGCTTCATCTTTTTAGACCTCCCTCAACATTATGCACATTATAACCCTAGGGTCAATAATGGCCCTCCCCGGGGCCCACTTGTTACTCTATGGATCAGGTGAGCGATCCAGGGCCATCATGGCCCTCTTGTGTTTTATATTAGTATCACTTTTTGTCTGTCATCTGTGCGTAAACAATTTCTTCAAACGACATCTCCTCCTAAACCACTGATTGGATTTTGACCAAACTTCACAGGAATGATCCTTGGGTGGTCCCCTTTCAAATTTGTTCTAATGGTTCCGGTCCATTGCACATATAGGTCACAGGAGCCAAAAATAGATTTTTTTCACCGAAAACTTAAAAAATCTTCTTCTCTGAAACCGCAAGGCCCAGTACTTTGATATTTGGTATGAAGCTTCATCTAGTGGACCCCTACCAAGATTGTTCAAATTATAGTGCTGGGGCCAAAAATGCCCCCGCACTGGGGCCCTTTGGTTTTACATGGGCTTATATAGGGAAAATCTTTAAAAATCTTCTTCTCTGAAACCGCAAGGCCCAGGTCTTTGATATTCGGTATGAAGCTTCATCTAGTGGACCCCTACCAAGGTTGTTAAAATTATAGTGCTGGGGCCAAAAATGCCCCTTCCCCGGGGCCCTTTGGTTTTACATGGGCTTAATATAGGGAAAATCTTTAAAACTCTTCTTCTCTGAAACCGCAAGGCCCAGGTCTTTGATATTCGGTATGAAGCTTCATCTAGTGGACCCCCTACCAAGATTGTTCAAATTATAGTGCTGGGGCCAAAAATGCCCCTTCCCCGGGGCCCTTTGGTTTTACATGGGCTTATATAGGGAAAATCTTTAAAAATCTTCTTCTCTGAAACTGCATGGCCCAGGTCTTTGATATTTGGTATGAAGCTTTATCTAGTGGACCCGTAACAAGATTGTTCAAATTATAATGCTAGGGCCATAAATGCCCCCAGCCCAGGGCCCTTTGGTTTTACATAGGCTTACATAGGGAAAATCTTTAAAAATCTTCTTCTTTGAAACTGCAAGGCCCAGGTCTTTGATATTTGGTATGAAGCTTCATCTTGTGGATCTCTACCAGGATTGTTCAAATTATAGACCTTGGGCCAAAAATGCCCCCGCTCCGGGGCCCTTTGGTTTTACATAGGCTTATATAGGAAAAATCTTGAAAAATCTTCTTCTCTGAACAACAAGGCCCAGGTCTTTGATATTTGGAATGAAGCTTCAGCTAGTGGACCTCTACCAAGAATGTTCAAATTATAGCCCTGACACCAAAAATGCCCCTGCCTTGGGGCCCTTTGGTTTTACATAGACTTATATAGGGAAAATCTTTAAAAATCTTCTTCTTTTAAACCACAAGGCCTAGGTCTTTGATATTTAGTGTGAAATTTAATCTAGTGGACCTCTTTCAAGATTGTTCTAATTGTAGCCATTGGGCCAAAAATTCCCCCGCCCCGAGACCCTTTGGTTTTATATAGACTTATATAGGGAAATCTTTAAAAATCTTCTTCTCTGAAACTGCAAGGCCCATGACTTTTATATTTGGTATGGAGCTACATCTAGTGGACCATTAGCAAGATTGTTCAAATTATAGCCCTCAGGCCACAAATGCCCCTGCCCCGGGGCCCTTTGGTTTTACATAGACTTATATAGAGATAATCTTTGAAAATCTTCTTCTCTGAAACAGCAAGGCCCAGGTCTTTGATATTTGGTGTGAAGCTTCATCTAGTGGACCTCTATCAAGATTGTTTAATTTATAGCCCTGAGGCCAAAAATGCCCCCGCCCCGGGGCCATTTGGTTTTACATATGCTTATGTAGGGAATATCTTTAAAAAAATCTTCTTCTCTGAAACCGCAAGGCCCAGGTCTTTGATATTTGGTGTGTAGCTTCATCTAGTGGACCTTTGCCAAGATTGTTCACATTATAGCCTTTGTTGATATTTGGTATGAAGCTTCACCTTTAAATACCTCCATCAACATTATGCACATTATAACCCTGGGGTCAATAATGACCCTCCCCGGGGCCAACTTGTTACTCTGTGGATCAGGTGAGCGATCCAGGGCCATCATGGCCCTCTTGTGTTTTATATTAGGATCACTTTTTGTCTGTCATCCGTGCGTAAACAATTTCTTCAAACGACATCTCCTCCTAAACCACTGATCGGATTTTGACCAAACTTCACAGGAATGATCCTTAGGTGGTCCCCTTTCAAAGTTGTTCAAATGGTTCCGGTCCATTGCACATATAGGTCACAGGAGCCGAAAATAGATTTTTTCACCGAAAACTTAAAAAATCTTCTTCTCTGAAACCGCAAGGCGCAAGTCTTTGATATTTGGTATGAAGCTTCATCTAGTGGACCCCTACCAAGATTGTTCAAATTATAGTGCTGGGGCCAAAAATGCCCCCGCCCCGGGGCCCTTTGGTTTTACATGGGCTTATATAGGGAAAATCTTTAAAAATCTTCTCCTCTGAAACCGCAAGGCCCAGGTCTTTGATATTTGGTATGAAGCTTCGTCTACTGGACCTCTACCAAGATTGTTCATATTGGAGTGCTGGGGCTAAAAATGCCCCCGCCCCGGGACCCTTTGGTTTTACAGGGGCTTATATAGGGAAAATCTTTAAAAATCTTCTTCTCTGAAACTGCAAGGCCCAGGTCTTTGCTATTAGATATGAAACTTCATCTAGTGGACCCCTACCAAGATTGTTCAAATTATAGTGTTGCGGCCAAAACTGCCCCCGCCCCGGGGCCCTTTGGTTTTACATAGGCTTATGTAGGGAAAATCTTTAAAAATCTTCTTCTCTCAAACTGCAAGGCCCAGGTCTTTGATATTTGGTATGAAGCTTCATCTTGTGGACCTCTACCAAGATTGTTCAAATTATAGCCCTGGGGCCAAAAATGCCCCCCCCCCCCCCCCCCCCCCCCTCCGCTCCGGGGCCCTTTGGTTTTACATAGACTTATATAGGGAAAATCTTTAAAAATCTTCATCTCTCTGAAACCACAAGGCCTAGGTCTTTGATATTTGGTATGAAGCTTCAGCTAGTGGACCTCTACCAAGATTGTTCAAATTTTAGCCCTGAGGCCAAAAATGCCCCCGCCTCGGGGCCCTTTGGTTTTACATAGACTTATATTGCGAAAATCTTTAAAAATTTTCTTCTGTGAAACCACAAGGCCTAGGTCTTTGATATTTGGTGTGAAATTTCATTTAGTGGACCTCTATCAAGATTGTTCAAATTATAGCCCTGGGGCCAAAAATTCCCCCACCCCGAGACCCTTTGGTTTCACAAAGACTTATATCGGGAAATTTTTAAAAATCTTCTTCTCTGAAACTGCAAGGCCCATGTCTTTGATATTTGGTATGGAGCTTCATCTAGTGGACAGTTATAGCCTTTGTTGATATTTGGTATGAAGCTTCACCTTTTTAGACCTCCCTCAACATTATCCACATTATAACCTTGGGGTCAATAATGGCCCTCCCCGGGGCCCACTTGTTACTCTGGATCAGGTGAGCGATCCAGGGCCATCATGGCCCTCTTGTGTTTTATATTAGGATCACTTTTTGTCTGTCATCCGTGCGTAAACAATTTCTTCAAACGACATCTCCTCCTAAACCACTGATCGGATTTTGACCAAACTTCACAGGCATGATCCTTAGGTGGACCCCTTTCAAAGTTGTTCAAATGGTTCCGGTCTGTTGCACATCTAGGTCACGGGAGCCAAAAATAGATTTTTTTACCGAAAACTTAAAAGATCTTCTTCTCTGAAACCACAAGGCCCAGGTCTTTAATATTTGGTATGAAGCTTCATCTAGTGGACCCCTACCAAGATTGTTCAAATTATAGTGCTTGGGCCAAAAATGCCCCTGCCCCGGGGCCCTTTGGTTTTACATGGGCTTATATAGGGAAAATCTTTAAAAATCTTCTTCTCTGAAACCGCAAGGCCCAGGTCTTTAATATTTGGTATGAAGCTTCATCTAGTGGACCCCTACCAAGATTGTTCAAATTAAAGTGCTGGGGCCAAAAATGCCCCCGCCCTGGGGCCCTTTGGTTTTACAAGGGCGTATAAGGGGAAATCTGTAAAAATCATCTTCTCTGAAACCGCAAGGCCCAGGTCTTTGATATTTGGTATGAAGCTTCATCTAGTGGACCCCAACCAAGATTGTTCAAATTATAGTGCTGGGGCCAAATATGCCCCCCGCCCCGGCGCCCTTTGGTTTTACATGGGCTTATATGGGGAAAATCTTTAACACTCTTCTACTCTGAAACTGCAAGGCCCAGATCTTTGATATTTGGTATGGAGCTACATCTAGTGGACCTCTACCAAGATTGTTCAAATTAAAGTGCTGGGGCCAAAAATGCCCCCGCCCCGGGGCCCTTTGGTTTTACATCTGCTTATAAGGGGAAAATCTTCTTCTCTGAAACCGCAAGGCCAAGGTCTTTAATATTTGGTATGAAGCTTCATCTAGTGGACTCCTACCAAGATTGGTCAAGTTATAGTGCTGGGGCCAAAAATGCCCCCGCCCCGGGGCCCTTTGGTTTAACATGGGCTTATATAGGGAAAATCTTTAAAAATCTTCTACTCTGAAACCTCAAGGCCCAGGTCTTTAATATATGGTAGGAAGCTTAATCTCATGGACCCCTACGAAGATTGTTCAAATTATAGTGCTGGGGCCAAAAATGCCCCCGCCCCGGGGCCCTTTTGTTTTACATGGGCTTATATAGGGAAAAGCTTTAAAAATCTTCTTCTCTGAAACCGCAAGGCCCAGGTCTTTGATATTTGGTATGAAGCTTCATCATGTGGACCCCTACCAAGACTGTTCAAATTAAAGTCCTGGGGCCAAAAATGCCCCGGCCCCCGGGCCCTTTGGTTTTACATGGGCTTATATGGTGGAAATCTTTAAAAATCTTCTTCTCTGAAACAGCAAGGCCCAGATCTTTGATATTTAGTATGAAGCTTCATCATGTGGACCCCTACCAAGACTGGTCAAACTAAAATGCTGGGGCAAAAAATGCGCCTCCCCGGGCCCCTTTGGTTTTATATAGGCTTATATGGGGAAAATCTTTAAAAATCTTCTACTCTGAAACCGCAAGGCCCATGTCTTTGATATTTGGTATGGAGCTTCATCTAGTGGACCTCTACCAAGATTGTTCAAATTATAGCCCTCGGGCCACAAATGCCCCCGCCCAGGGGTCCTTTGGTTTTACATAGACTTATATAGAGATAATCTTTGAAAAGCTTCTTCTCTGAAACAACAAAGCCCAGGTCTTTGATATTTGGTGAAGCTTCATCTAGTGGAGCTCTATCAAGATTGTTTAAATTTTAGCCCTGAGACAAAAAATGCCCCCCACCCCGGGGCTGCTTGGTTTTACATAGGCTTATGTAGGGAATATCTTTAAAAAATCTTCTTCTCTGAAACTGTAAGGCCCAGGTCTTTGATATATTGTGTGTAGCTTCATCTAGTGGACCTTTACCAAGATTGTTCAAATTATAGCCTTTTGTTGATATTTGATATGAAGCTTCACCTTTTTAGACTCACTCAATATTATGCACATTATAGCCCTCGGATCAATAATGGCCCACCCCATGGCCCACTTGTTACTCTATGGATCAGGTGAGCGATCCAGGGCCATCATGGCCCTCTTGTATAATGTAAGGATTACAGAGATATTACAGAGATAGGTTGCAAAATTGATTATTAAACTGAAAACAAAGCAAAACATACAAAAGGTATCCTTATCATCATATCATTGTAACATCAGAAACGAATCTGGTTAAAACTGATACTTTTTTTCCGGATACTTTTTTTCCTACCCAAAACTGATACTTTTTTTCCGATACTTTTTTTCCTGATACTTCTTTCCGATTACCGGCCCAAAATGGCACTGTCCCAGGTTTTACATAGGCAAATATAGGGAATACCTTTAAAAGTATTCTTGTCTGAAACCAAAAGGCCTAGATCTTTGATATTTGGTAATTCGGTATGACACTTGCTGCTTCATCTAGTGGATCTCTTCCAAGATTGTTCAAATTCTAGCCTATGGGGCCAAAAATGCGCCCCCCCCCCCCCCCCCCCCACAGGGCCCGCATCTTTTACATAGGCTTATATAGGTAAAACCTTAAAGATTTTTTTTATCTGAAACCAGAAGGCCCAGGCTTATGATATTTGATATTAAGCTTCATTTAGTGGACCTCTACCAAGATTGTTCAAATTATAGCCCTGAGGCCAAAAATTGTAAATCTTTTAGCGCAGGTGAGCGATATAGGACCATCATGGTCCTCTTGTTATATCAGTTTCCTACTTTTCTCCTACTTTTTGATATCTCAGGCTCCTACTTTTCTCCTACTTTTTCACCAGGAGTCACTTGAAAGCCTGCCAAAACCAAAAAAAAAAAAAAATAACGTTATTACGCATGTGCTGAACAGACAGACAGACAGACTGATCCGTGCGTGCAACAGCAGAACTCAGCTTGACTGAGCAAAAAAATATCAGCACCCAGTGCTTGAAACAATAATATACAAAATTAATGCTCCCTCACTGAGCACTACACAAATCAGTCATGCTCACTATAACTGAGCACAACAACCATCAAACTAGTGCTCACTGCATCAGCACAGGCAAGAGGCAATTGATCAGACTGCACCTTTGCACTATTTGGTCATTCCCCAATTACGGAACAAATCTCAGTTTCAGACCCTTCCCTGCGACAAGGCTCATAAATAACTTCACAAATTCATTAAATAAGCAACACCTAGAAACCGAAAACAGGAAGATTTTTACCGCATACTACATACCACAATTCTATCCTTGAGCGGGTCTACACCGTTTGCATTAAAATGCTCAACTCTGATCACTTCTGTATTTGGTAGCTGACGTTAGAACTGACTTTGCGATGTCAATGACGTCATTTACGCCGCTTAGACCGTTCTACTGCGAGGAGCAAATACTCAAACCAGTCAATCTACATAACAATTTACCTTTAATGCGATGCATGCAATGAAAAAAAAAAAAAAACATTATTTTGGCAATGCATGTACATGTTTAAGCAAATTTCTAAACATAATTTAAATTGTTACAGAAAATGAACTCCTTAATTCTTTTTCATCAAATACTTCCTACGGACACTTATGAATATGCTTGTAATACCATTTCATCATCAAAGATGACTCATCAGGCCTTTGTCTAAGAGTTCGCCCTGATGATGGAGATTTGGTTAAAACTGTCTGTTTAAATTTAGTCCCCTCAACATAGTGACTTCATATGGTGTTAGGCAGCTCTTGGAAGAAGTTGAGGTCCCTCAAGCTTTCGCTTTGCTTGAAAGTGTGTACACCCAAAGGATCCTTGCTGAACGCTTTGATATATCGAGAAGTGTTGTTGCCAGGCTTTGGAGACGCTGCCAGGAGAGGGCAGTGTATTTTGCCTACCATATATCATCTAAAATATTTCAGTCAGACTGTCTTTGCCATATATATATCTACTAAAAATAATTTAGGCATGCCGAAGCAACAGATGGGCTTCATCTTCAATTTTGTAACAGGCGGTACCATAGTTGTGATACCGCCAAGTCTGCCCGTGCCCCCCTCTCATCAGGGCTTGAAGCATGAGCCTTCTGCGCAGAGCTGAAGCCAACCGCATAGGAGTACTGGTAAACCACTTAGAGGATCAAAGCCTGCCCAGGCAAAGCGGTGCGAGTCGGACTGTCCAGGCTTATAAACCCTATTGGTTTCATTGGGCGACAGGGCTTGAGATGTCATTTCATATCATTGTTGGGTAAAAGTCCCACAAAATTGGAGGCAATGTCACCAAAATGACCTATTCAATCAAACAAACAAGCCTGCCTGTGACTTTAAGACAAGATCACAGACCTTTTTGAAAAAAAAAAATTGTGTTAAGTTCTTAACAACTCCTATTGATATATATTCATATATGATTGCTTTAATTTATATTTAGCATTATCATATGTACTCCCCTTCCCATGACCTTAAGTCTTGTGGTATGTATACATTAAAAATTTTAACAGCTCATATTTTCCAAAATACATGATGGATTTGTTTTTAGCATGGCACAATACAGGTCTGGTTTACCATTCAGTTGTCCAGCAACGAACAATTTTGTAACCCTAGCGCCTTTTCCTTTAGGGCTTCATTAAATTTGGCCCCAAGGGCGTCACATTGCTTTCATTGGAAGTTTGTCAAAATTATGTGTATTTTCAGACACTTGAAAGATCCTATCTACTAAAGATAAATGGTAGAGGTAAGTTTTAGTTATCAATTTGTTTACACTCACGCTTTAGAAATTTGGGTCAGATTCCTAAGGTCTGTAACTGCTTATGGAAATTCTAGAATAACTTAGGGCTGGCTAATCGGAGCTGAAAAGATAATCGATTATCAGTCCTGCCATTGCGATCGATAATCGATTAGTAATCGTTAAGGTTTATGTTATAATTTTACCTGTCTGGCTTTCTGTCTGAGCATGACTCTTACCATATGTTGCACTTTACCATATGTATAGTTGAACAGGCAGGCCTGGGCAAACAATGTAGACCCAGATGAGACGCCGCAAAATGCGGCGTCTCATCAGGGTCTGCACTGTTTGCCACTGATCCAGCTATTTTAGGCACAACTTTGGGTAGTAAATTGCACTTTTCAAATAATCGATTACAAGCAAATCAGTACTGATAATCATTTTTGTGGAATTTATCGATCGATTAATTGATTATATGATTAATCGTGTCAGCCTTAGAATAAACCCCAGCTGGGGGTGGTTTGGTGAGGTGAAGGTGTGCTGTATCTTTGGTTACCAGGGCTTCCAACTGATACTGGATTACAGTTGGACCATGTTTTTCTGTCTCTTCACTTTCTTACTACATTTTCCTCTTTCTCCTGTATGCCACTCTTTTATTTTCTCTGCTATCTTTTCCATCTATTTTCTCCCTTTCTCTTGGAGATGACAAAACTGACCAAGGATTGATGTGTCATTAAACCCCAACACAATCAGCAGTAAATGATATAGCCACAGTATTCGATCTACTGTGAAAATAGACAAATTTTGGCATATTACAGATCAGACTATGCAGTGAGTCTGATCAGGGTCTTCATTGACAGTCCGTATACAGTACAACAATGGCACCTGATAAGGATGTGTAATGAGAACAATATCAGGATATTTTTCTAACTTCTCCTTAAAGAGAATGGGATTTTTTTTCTGCCAGTTTTCAAAGGGAGACAACTTTCGGGACTTCCTGTCCGCTTTTCTATAAGCCTTGTCGCACTGAAAAAGGCGTCTTAAGCCCTTCCCACTGAAAAAAGATGTCTACTCTTAAAGTAAAGAATTTGCTCCTCAGGAGCAAATTCTTTTATTTAAGAGTTGACCTTTATTGACATGGGAGACAAAAATACTTTTGCAGGAGTTGCCTCCCCTGCAGGTGTTCCCATTCCACTTAAAAACATGTTGTGGGTACTTGTAAGTATGACATCATTGAAAGTTGAAACAATTCTAACAATTACCTATAACATATAATTCTAGCAAGGAAAAACAAAAAGGAAAATTATCCCTTTACCCATTGCAGGCGGAAAACCCCTAAAGGAGTACCTTGGCAAACAGGCCCACCAGATCATATGCCGCAGAATGTGGCGTCTCATTACGGCCTGCACTATTTGCTAACAGAATTTTCCATCAAAAATAGAATAAGAAAGAAAAAATACACCTACTACCCCTTATATGACAAATGGACTTGTCCAACATAAAGCCATGGAAGAGTCCACAAGTATACAATGGGTTAATTATCTCTGTTAGGCCTTCTTATCTGGAGCATTTTTTTTTAGTACACAGTAAGATGCTCTGAAACTTTATCTGTCCCTTTCTGTATTTTCAGTTGCTGAGCGACCCCAGCACATGTTAATGAGAGTGTCTGTAGGGATACATCAAGATGATATAGAAGCAGCTATTGAGGTAGATTAATTAAGTAGTTGTAACTTAAAAAGTTTCATTTAGGTTACCAAGCAATATCGAGCAATTGCTGGTTCCATGTGAGAGAGTTAATGTTTGCTTTCAGAAGGTCAGACATTTAATATACTTTTTGGGTCGATTGGTTTACGATCGACCCAAATTTACCAAATGGCCAAACGGAATTCTTGCAGTTGTCCACGTGACCATCACTGATTTGGGAAAACCAATATTAGGTTTTATTAATAGAACTTGAAACATTGCGCTATTTTTATCGATGCAACAAGAGCTATCTATACAGTCTTGACAGGGATCGTGTGCTGGATAATACCCAGATCAGACGGCGGGAATGTGGCGTCTGATCAGCAGGTTGCACAGGAACTTCTCTGTTTGCTTAAATAGTGGCATTTGAGGGTTAAACGAAATAGTATAAGAATGCCAGATTGCTCACATAATGAAAGAAAAACAATAACTTAATCCAGGCCACTATGTCACGTTACGTCTTTCGGAACATTCTATTTATAAAACTGTTACACAAATGTATGCCATGTCGAGTAAAAATAGACTTTTTGCACTCCTGCTAAGAACTTAATTTTAGAACCCTGAAATGTTTAAGTGCAAAAATGAGTAGCCCAGACTTTATAGTCTACATCATAGTGTAGGTTATATTTTCTTGTCCTTTGGGATCATTGATTCCATTGTGGAATTTTGAAAATATCTGAGGGTCACTGATGAGGCCTAATTGGCCGAAACTAGCTAGTCTGGCCCAGAAAACATGTACACTCCATATTTTTCACTTCTGTGGTGTATTCCTTGCTTCCAAAGGATAACCCTTTTATAGAACATATTTATAGTGGTACCTATTATTAGACATACAGAGTAGACCAAGATCGGATATAGAGTACATTGCTTCTGATCAGGTCAGCACTCTTCGCCATATGTATGCAACAACAGTTTTGAACATGATTCAGGGCCGTACGCAGACTCTGAAAAGGGGCGGGTTGAGGATGCAAATTTCAGGTATTTTGCAGAGGGTGAAAAACTGTATGAATCTGAAATAATTTCCAAAAGATGGGAGGGGGCTGCGTTTGCACCCTTCCCGCTCTGTTGAACAAAATTCAAATACTACCCTAAGACGTCAGAGGGCAGCGTAAGAAGAAAATTCTGGACTGTGCTCGTTTGTTTGATTTAAGGTTTAACATCCCCGTCAACACTGTATAGGTCATTTGGAGACATTACTTCCAATGTTACGGGACTTTCAGCTGTGCGTGGAAGCATCATGCAGCCCATCTATTTGTTCAAGCCCCGATGGGCGGGGGCGGGTGGACTGCTCGTACACTTGGGCATTGGCAAACAGAATCTACATCATCAGACGCCACATAACGCGATGTCTGATCGGCTCTTCTGTGCTTGTTTAAAGTTAAACGAACAGTTTGATTCTCAGCTCAGGACTATTTTCCCAACCTACACTTAGAGACGATCGACCCACCAGTACTCTCAGTGCTTTGATTCTGTTATTGTAGTTTTCACCTGTGCTGACCTTTCTTGGTAATTTGCAGGCCTCATATTTTTCAGGCATATGCAGGATTTCAGGCTTTTAGAGCTTGAATTTTTCTTGATTTCAAGCTCTTTAGATTTTGATTTTTCGTCCAATATAATATTCTGTTTAAAATGACTGTTTAAGGCTTATCCTCTGAATAAAATTATTAAGCTACACCCATTTCTGACTATTCACCAATCAAATTACTTGATGTAATGTATTTGTTCACTTCTCAAACTGCATTACAAACAGTGTAGATCCTGATCAGATGGCTTCTTCAGAAGCCATCTGATCTGGATCTACACTGTTTGCAAAGGTAGTGGTTGTCATGTTCAGCAGAATGAGGGTTAAGGCTGCAAAATCGGGTTTTTCAGGCATGGAAAAGCTTGGTCAGTATGAGGCCTGAATTTGGTTTCTGCCCACCTCTGATTAACAGCCAGCTCAGTATAAGTGAAAAAGATGCTAAAAATACAAACAAAACAAAAAAAAAATTAAAAAAACAAACAAACAAAGAAATATCTTTTCTGAACTTCAGTTTCTTGAAAAAGCTGTAAACAAGGTGGAAACAAGAAATAAGATAAGGATGTAAAAGCGGAGCGTTAAATATGTATAATTTTGTATGTATCATTGATGAGTCAAAGCACATAACATTGACATAGAAAATCACTAAATGTATGTATGTACTGTTATATCCACTATTTTCTGTGATTTCTACTCAGCACTAAGATGAAGGTTGTCATATTAGAAGTGCCCACACTTTTATACTCAGGAGTGTTAAGAAAACTGTAGCTCCAGATACAGAGAAACGGGTATAATTTTTTGGGTAATTTTCCTTATCTCTTTTTCAGAACATATGCTGTGGTACTTTTTAACCCTTATCCTTCTGCTTCCTATCATTGTAAACAGTGTAGATCCTGATCAGATGGCTTCTTCAGTTTGTGAATTTGAATGAAAACATTATATCATGTCTAATTGGCTGATTGTCAGAAATGGGTATGACTCATTCAAATATTCAGCAGGATAATGGATAAAATTGTCTCCTTAAAGTGATTCTAACAAGTTCTTGGAACATGTTTTATGGACATCCCAACACGGCGTCTCATTAATGATCTTAAGTATTTGGACAGACAGGCTTAGGCAAACATTGCAGACCCAGATCAGACTGCTCCTGAAGGAGCAGTCTGATCAGGGTCTAAACTGTTTGCCATTCCATCTGCACTTCTTGGATTCCTTTCTGGATCACGAAACAAATTTGTTACAATTTTTAGGAGAGCAGGTCCTCTAGATATTGGAATTTTTAGGTCTTTTACGGTAAGTTTCCTATGACATTGCTTCTGTTTCTTCTACATTCTGTTTCTTCTACAGACCTACAACCTGTTATCAGAGAAGTGGTTTACTCATGCCTCACCTACACTGTTTAATGCTGGAACTTGCAGGCCACAACTGTCCAGGTATGTACAGGGGGCTGGTTTAGATACCAAATTTATTATGCCCTGCCATTCAAAGAATGTGGAAGGAGCATATAGTGTTGCCTCTATCCATCCATCCATCTGTTAACATGTCCGTGCATGAGCTGAAACTTAAAAAATGTCAATAACTTACTTATTTCTGGATGGATTTGTAAGTAATTTTGCAGAAGTGTTAACCATCATGAGACAATGTGTCACACGCAAAATCCAGGTCTGTACCTCCAAGCTCAAGGTCAAAGGTCAAAGGGCATAGAAAGGGGTCCGAAACTTAAACATCGTCAACAACTTTCTTATTTCTGGATGGATTTTGAAATTACTTGGCAGAAATGTTAACCATCACGAGATTCTTTCTTTTAAGAGTTGACCTTTTTTTTTCCATGGCACAGAGCTTATAGAAAACCAAACAGGAAGTTCTGAAAATTGTCTCCTTTTGAAAAATAGCAGAAAAACCTGCCAGGTGTCCCATTTCCCTTAAACTTTAGGTTTCTCAACACTATGGGTTCAGGCCTTGCTCAGGGCACATGACTTTTGTGAGAAACCAAGCTCTGCAAAAGGTCGGTGCCCAACTATGCTTAACCAGCTTGTAAAAAAAAAAAATAAGTGCTTTAGCAAGTACGATATCTAATTAAGTGATATGTTTTCAGATTAAATGTGAGCAGCTAAACAATAATAGCTTATTTGTCATATTGAATGATTGAATTTTTCATGATACATTAACTAAGGACATGATCAGTTTTGCACAAACTGTCCCCAGGTGATTTGCTACACCTGCTGTTGCCGACCTCGGTAGCTCAGTCGTATGTGCGTTTGACTGGTGATCAGGAGGACGCGGGTTTGATACCTACAGTGGTTGGCAACATTCTTTCGTGGAGATTGATCATGAAATCTTCTCCAGGGTCAGTCTCACCATCGGCCCACATCCATAGGGGCTTGAAGAAATATATGGGCTGCATGATGCTTCCATGCAGAGCTGAATCCGGCCCGCACACTAGTACTGGTAAACTGCTTAGAGGATCAAAGCCTGTCCAGGAACTGCAGTGTGAGGCGGACCGCCCATGCTAATAAACCCTACTTGTTTCATTTGGCGACAGTGCTTGAGATGTCATTTCATCTCAATGTCGGGTAAAAGTCCCACAAAATTGGAAGCAACGTCTCCAAAATGACCTTTACAGTGTTGACGGGGACGTTAAACCTCAAATCAAACAAAAATCAGTCTCACCAGTCCACTGATTCAAGAAGGGCATTTGTCAGTTTTTGACGAAAGAATGTGCGCCCTGTTCCTGGAGATTGATCGTGAAATCTTTTCTATGGTCATTCTCTACATTCGCCTGATTCAAGAAGGGCAGTTATCAGTTTCTGGCAAAAGAATGTGCACTGTACTGGTTGACCGCTTATGTTTAAGCCTGCCCAGGAAAAGTGTGGATAGGTAAATTGACCGGCTCAAAAATTACCTAAAATAGTGTTGACTGGGATGTTAAACTGCAATACAAACAAACAAATATACCTGCTGTTAATATGATATGATTTAGGGAACCTGTGTTCCCATCCATTTGTCCACCTTTTAGCAATTATGTCAACTCTAGAGTCGACCCTTATGTTCAAGTCAGATTTGGTGCCCATATGTGTGACATAGCCTTTGGCAGAATTTTTATTCTGTGGGTATTCAGGTTTTCAGCCACCTGATTATGGATAGGCTCTCGATAAAATAAGCTTGAAAGGACCATATAAATCCCAAATAAAAATGTCATGTACCGGGCCTCTGAGGCCTAGCGGATAAAAGAGCTGACTCTTAATCATTAGGTCTCTCACCGCTGTGGTTCCAAGCCTGGCTAGGGTCACGTGAGATGCCAAGTTCTGCAACGGAAGGTCAGGTGTTTTTTTGGGGTTCTCCAGTTTTCGCCCACCTGATTAACGATTGGCTTGACATAAGCCAAATAATTTTGAAAGGGCGGAAAACCAAAACCAAAAACAAAGGTCATGTAATGTGATACTCGCAAGGATTACCTTTTTCACAGAATGATGACTAATTTATTCAGAAGAATCTGATTACATTATTTTATTCTCTTTCAGTTGTTTCTTGTTAACGATGCATTCAGACAGTATTGAGGGAATCTATGATACTCTAAAGCAGTGTGCTCTAATCTCAAAGTCTGCTGGTGGGATAGGTCTGAATGTTCACTGTATACGATCGACTGGAAGTTATATAGCTGGGGTAAGGTGATTCCAAACTTAAGAATAGGCACACCCTTAAGAGAGGGTTTCCTCATACTAGATACTGTAACATGATTTGACTCCCTGAGAAGTTGACCATAAATAAATCAAGCATTTATATAGTTAACAGATGATGGGCTGTGTTCATGTCCACTTTGGAATGGCGGCAGCGCGTGACTGGACCATACAACAACTTCTATCCAGCTCTCTCTCTCTCTCTAATTATTTCTCTAATTTGTATCATTTTGTATGTGTTATGTAATTTTGGCCATTGTTCACTTTTTGTACAAAATTGTAGGGGAAGGGCTGTAACTAATGTTGGTAGAACTTGTGGCCCAACCCCATATGCTATCATGAAAGGCAATAAAATATGTTTAACTAAAAAAAAAAAAAAAGTTGACCAGCTCTTGAAAGGAAGAGTGCTCAGAGTTAGGGGCTACCATATTTACTCTGAATATTTGGAAACCTCAACTCCTTTCTATACTCGTTCCACCCCCACCCCCACCCCCACCCCCAAAAAAACATAGTAAAATTCCTATATTAAGTCGACCTTTGGGACTGTTCAAAAGTGGTCTTTAAGACCACTTTTGAACAGTCCCAAAGGTGGTCTCTGACCAATGGACTCTGTATGCAGAAAACACAAGGCAAGAATAACTGCAACCTACTAAATAAGCTTTTGAAAGCAGAATTAAACTTAATTTTAGGTGGTCTTAATAGTGGAATTTTACTGTACTTGTCTAGGCAATGGGTCTAAAAATAGCTGGATGAGTGGCAAACAATTCTTTCCTTTAAGAGTAGACCCCTTTTTCAGTGGGACAGGGATTATAGAAAAGTGTACAGGAAGTCCCGAAAGTTGTCTCCCTTTGAAAAATGGCGGAAAACTCTGCCTGGTGTTCCAGTTCCCTTTAAATGGCAATTCTGATATGGTTGTTATTGTCTGTATTTCAGACAAATGGTATGTCCAATGGTTTGTTACCTATGTTGCGAGTTTACAACAACACAGCCCGATATGTAGACCAAGGAGGAAACAAGGTAAGAGAGGACAGAAAAGTTTACGGAGGTGGCTCAGTTGGGTGGCCACTTGTTATAGGGTGTGTTTCGAAGTGTTTCCCGATTGTGGAAATGAAAGCCAAAGAAACGATAGAACTCCGATTGTGAATTCCAAACAATTTATTTCTATTTGCAATACTACGCTGTCACTTAAAATGGCGTTTTCTAACCGAGTTTCCTAGCAACCTGCGTTACATACCTTAAAACAGCTTTACTTCTATGACGTAACGCCCAGTTATTTGAGTCCTAGAAATATTCTCCTGTCCAGGGCGGTTGCAGGTTCCATTCTTGCTAGGTCCATCAAAATGGGTCATTTTTGTCCTGTTTAGTTGTCCAATACAAACAAGAATTCCACCCTGTAGGGACTTACATTAGGGTGAAAGTTAGACGGTCACGAAAGTTGACGCCTTGATGAATGAACGGATGGAAAACCAGACTCCTATATCACGCCATGCTTAAAGCAGGTGTGACAATATAAGAATCTTATATGGGTGTGAGGGGTGGATTGAAAAATCCGTCCCAAGGGACACTGTCCGGCATCACGAGGCTTGCCGAGTGATGCCGGACAGTGATCCTGAGGGAAAGATTTTTCTATCCACCCCTCACACCCATATTGGATTCTTTTTCTTGCACACCTTCCATTTCTATTGCGAATTTTTAATGCCGCTGTCACTTCGGTTACCGACGTCCGCCATTTTGTGATGACACAACAGGAATGTTTAGTGACGTCATGCATGACGACACCGCGCATGAGATTGTAATCAAGCAGTGCATTTATCAAACACGTGATTATATTCGATTTGGGGTTGGAACACCAGGGTCAGAACATAAATTTCTATCCCAGGGTAAAATCACAGATTTCCTTGTCTGGTGTGCAAGAAAAACCTATACATAATAGTACTACAGTCGAACTTTGATGGCTCGAACCACTTTGGGACCATGAAAATTTGTTCGAGACAGCGGTAGTTCGAGCCAAAGAGGGATACTATTAGTGCCATACCAGGAGGCATAATGAAGATAATTGTGGATATCTTTTCGTTGTTCTGTATTATAAATGTACGTTGTGTGTACTCATTAGAATCGCCTCATCGAGGCGATTCTAATGAGTACACACAGCATACATTTGCAAGATAAATGAAGAAAATCTTCCTTAATTACCCCTATATCGTATTTGGAGGAACTCCCTGCGGACTCAAGATTGGGTTCGACTCATCCATGGTAAACGAGCCATCGGAGTTCGAGCCATCGAAGTTTTACGGTAGTTATTTCTTTCTTAACCTGTTATATGCAGGAAGATGCAAAATGGGACATTGAAAAACTGTGAAAGCCCAGATCGGACGCCGGATGCAGCATCTGATCAGGACCTTCGGTGTTTGCAGAAAGTTCAGCCACCATTATGCCCCTATCATTTGAAGAATGGTGGGAAGGGCATATAGTGTTACCCTGTCCATCATCTTCATCCGCATCTGTGTTCTAAATTGGTGTTAGCAATCTGCTTTTAACCCTTGTCCTGCTGAATATTTTAATCTGCCACACCCACTACCGATTATCAACCAGATTATTTGATGTAAATTATTGCAACAAATTCACAATCTGAATCGAAAACAATGTAGATCCTGATCAGATGGCTTCGTCAGATCTGGATCTTCATTGTTTGGAAAATAAGGCATATCCGGGCTCAGCAGGACAAGGGTTAAGTTTTCTTGTGCTACCAGTCGGGGGCATCCATGCACATTTCTAGTCTAATTAAATTTCTAAAGCTATATGAGTTCATTCGTATTTAAGGGTAATGGCTATTTATCAACATCAAGGAAGGCAATCCTTAAAAAAAATTGTCTTCTTTATTACTAAGGTTCTTTCTACAGGCCTCTGTGGCCTCATGGGTTATAGTGCTGACTCTTAATCATTAGGTCTCACCGCTGTGGTTAGTGCCTCACTCTGACCACACGTGAGACACCCAAGTTCTGCAATGAAAGGTCAGGTGGTTTCTCTCTTGGGTACTCCGGATGGATTCCGCCCACCTCTGATTAATGATCAGCTCGAAATAAGTCAAATAATCTAAATAATCATGAAAGGGCAGTACCCACCTCCCCACCAAAAAAAAAAAAAAAAAATCACAAGGGTTCTATTCTTGTATGCGCAGAATCTTTTGTTTATGAGTGTACTCTTTTTATTAAAACGGTTGTATTATTGCAGGGCGCTGTCGATAAACGTTCTTATACGGTCCATAACTCAGTAACCATTAGGGATATCTTAATGCAACTTTACAGGAATATGTATTGGGTCATGACAGCATGACACACACAAGAATGATTGTTTGTACCTTTCTTGGTTTCTGAGTTATGCCACTTTGATTATTTTTTTTACAGCAATTTTTGTACGCACCATTACTCGGTAACCATTAGGGATATCTTTATGCAACTTTATAAGAATATATATAAGGCCATGGATTTGATAATTGCTCGACAGAAATGTTAACCATCATGAGAGGATGTGTCATCTGCACAACCCAGGTCGGTACTTCCACTGTCAAGGTTATATTTATAGGCCAGATGTAAAGGAAATTGTCTTTTGTGTCCGCTCAATACCCTTGTTATTCCTGGATGGATTTGGAAATTACTTGACAGAATGTTAACCATCATGAGACAATGTGTCATGCGCAAGACCCAGGTTGGTACCTCCAAGGTCAAGGTCATACTTAGAGGTCAAAGGTAAAGAAAAGTGTCTTCTTGTGTCCGGTCAATACCTTTGTTATTCCTGGATGAATTTGGAAATTACTTGGCAGAAACATTTTAAATATTCTTTTAACAGCAGAATTAGTCTTAACCCTTGTCCTGCTAATCCCGAATATGCCTTATCTTTGAAACAATGTAGATCCAGATCAGATGGCTTCTGACGAAGCCATCTGATCAGGATCTACATTGTTTGCCATTCAGATTGTGAATTTGTTGCAATGATTTGCATCAAGTAATCTGATTGGTTGATAATCGGTAGTGGGTGTGGCATTTATAAATATTCAGCAGGACAAGGGTTAATTTTAACTTGTCTTAATAGCAAGTTTTCACTGTTCCATGTGTATTTTCAGAGACCAGGAGCATTTGCTATTTACCTGGAGCCCTGGCACGCTGACATATTTGATTTTCTGGACTGTAAAAAGAACACGGGTAAAGAAGAAACTAGAGCCAGAGATTTGTTCTATGCCCTGTGGATTCCTGATTTGTTCATGAAGCGGGTTGAGGCAAACGCTGACTGGACTTTGATGTGTCCTGCTGAATGCGCGGGGCTGGAGAACGTCTGGGGAGAGGAATTTGAAAAACTTTATGAACAGTAAGATTGAAATTTATGTACAGGGAACTTCAGTGACAGGAACATCAGTGGCTTATATAAAATGGCTGTGTCAAACCAATTTTGGGATCCCACGGGTATTCCTTCCATATATTAGAAATTGTGAGAGAAAATTTCAGGAATTTATTTTTTAATTTCTCTCTTGAAACAGGATGTTGTGTGTACCCATTGGAATCTTATTGATAAAGTGTTTAACCCATTTGGTACCGGAAACCCCAAAACGGGTACCTGGGCAAACAGTGCAGGCCCAGATCAGACGCCGCAGAATGCGGCGTCTGATCAGGGCCTACACTGTTTGCCAAAAAAAAAATTGGCCATTTTCCAAATAAATTTTAACGAAAGCACAACCCGACTGCCCTAAATTTTGAAATGAACTCCTGCTATATATAAGGAGGAAGATTCCATTTGGTACAAAAAGGGTTAATATGGAGTGTCACAACATTCCCTTGTTTAGAAGAATACAAAATGGTTACATAAATTATTCCTACAGTAAAAATCCTAAAAATGCACACTCCTTGACAATTAATAGCTATAATTCTTCTTAACCCCCCCCCCCCCTCTCTCTCTCTCTCTCTCTCTCTCTCTCCATTGATTCACACTGCCATTCTCACCTACTTACTTTGTATGTTCCACAATGACGCAGGAGATGATTTATTTAAGCCTTGGCTTACCTTCAGATCCTGCACCATATGTATGTATTCCATATTGCTGTTGTAAATAATTTGCTAATAAAATACTGTTTAAACCAACCTCTACTTTTGCAAAGAGTGTAGATCCAGATCAAATGGCCATTAGTCATCTGATCAGGATCTACACTGTTTGGCATTCAGTTTATGAATTTGTAGCAATAAATTACATCAAGTAATTTGATTGGTTGAGAGACAGAAATGGGTGTGACTCAAATGAATATTCAGCAAGATAAGGGTTAATTTTTGATATAATTTTTCATGATTCAGCAAGGATGACAAAAAGTTCGGACAGAATGGCAAACAGATCATTATGTTATTATGCCTCCTGACTTCCTGTTTTGCCTATTATGACTAGCCACTAAGTCAGCGGCTTGAACGACCCATATATCACAATGGCAGGACTGATAATCGAATATCTTTTCTGCTCCGATTAGCCAGCCCTAGTAGCCAAGATGGCCACCATGGCACAGTGTGACAGATCATGATCAGCCTAATCCAGTTGAGCGATTCTGGCTCACTTGTGCCCCTTGTATTCACCCTTGACCTGCTGAATATTTGAATATGCCACACCCACTACTGATTATCAACCAATCAGTTTACTGGATGCAAATTATTGCGACAAATTCATAAACTGAATGACAAACAATGAGGATCCTGATCAGATGGCTTCTTCAGAAGCCATCTGATCTGGATCTTCATTGTTTGAAAGATTAAGACATAACTGGGTTCAGCAGGACAAGGGTTAACAATTATGTTATTTTTTTCTTTTAAGGTATGAGAAAGAGGGCAGGGGCAGAAAGACAATCAAGGCTCAGCAGGTCTGGTATGCCATCATTGAAGCCCAGACAGAGACTGGTACCCCTTATATGCTGTACAAGGACCATTGCAATAGGAAATCTAACCAGCAGAACTTGGGAACCATCAAATGCAGCAATTTATGTACAGAAATAGTAGAATACAGCAGCCCTGATGAGGTATTTCTTAGACTGCCGTAATGATCCTTAGTATTGGGCAGAGTAATTGATAAGGGTTGTATCGTCGTAAATACGACTCTAAAATCGAGCAAATAAGCCTAGAAATGAATAAAAAGTCGTACCAAATACGACCGTCAAATTGGCGATACGGCAAGGTCGTTCCATTGCAGTCGTATCGGCAATGGAAAAAAAATGTGACACCTGACAAAAAGCAATCGAAATCGCGATAATTTTCGCCGCATCATAGTCTTCAACAAAAACTGTTCCAATTTTCAAGAACGATTCGAAATTCATCCATTCATGAATGATGGCATTTGTTTTAATTACGCTGAAACACTTCAACCTTACCTTTTGACGATCATATATTGAGTTTATATTTAATCAGCCTCAAGTTATGACAACTATCAACATGATTAGGAAACAAATTATTGATGCGTGATTACATAACGGTATTTATTATCTAAGGGAAAGCCGCCTGCATTATTAACTTTATTAACAAGGCCTGAAGCATGAACATTACGTGCATAAAAATACGATCCTGAATATTGTTAGGCAACCACAGTCACTTCTACGGAGTGTCATCTTCGAGAAAAAAAATTGGGTTCGACAGATCTACAGATTCACATTGTCATGTAGTTAGGAATTAAATATCAAAACAGACGGGCAGACGATAAAAAGTTAAGTTTGTGGAGGACCTAACAAAGTTTCTCCGGAAAAACGCAAGAAAAAAATCAAATGCATGAGAAATTTCTGGCGGCTTTCTCCCAAATAGCAGAAATTCTCGTTGAAATGGATTACTCTGTATTTTGTGGAAAAACAAAACAGAAGCAACAACATCTGGGCTAGGAAAGTTATAATTAATGTAACAGCGAATATATATCTGACCAGGCAGTGTTAGCGCTAGCTCTTTCTGCTTAGCGTCCACAGGCCGCAGATGCAAGAAAATTTGCGTCCATGACTCATTTTTTCGCGTACTTTGGCCATTGGCGGAAACTCTTAACCAGAGGCTTAAAAACCTTGTTTATTGCCGTTTTCCGACACGTGTATGTCGGCCCTTTGATTATTGCATCATGGTGGTTGTTTACTTTTGACTCCACTTCTGTTTTTCATACTTTTATCATCCCGACGTATTTTTTTCATGCAACAGTGTCGTCAATGCACGTCTGAGATAGAACCACCGCTGCACAGACTGATCTCTTTGTCCCCCGTGTTCCGTATACATTTGACCAAAATTATATTTATTGAGTCATAATGGCAGGATTAACCTGCAATACTTGGGTACTCATATATCTAATTGTGAATCACAGGTGGACAGGTCAGCATGCAGTGCATGCTTATTTACCGCTATCTATCAAGTAGCTTATTAAAATAACACCCTAAGATGTCTCGCCGGCGTCTTTGAACATTAAGCAGAATGACTAGCAGGGCATCATAAAAGAACGCAAACACAGCAACCGGGACAGACTGATTAGCTTTCACAGATGTGCTTGCTGATCTGAGTCTTCACTGGTTGCAGGTTTTATTGTATTTTTGCTGAGCGCTGAATTTCTCGCCTTTTACCAATCGCATGCAATTGCTACAATTAGTGGAGATTTCCCCACACCTTTGCACAAGTAGCACATAAGGCCGCTGCAGGCACAAAACATGGGTTTGAAAACGTTTTGATGACAGTATGATCTGTGTGACGGCTGAAGTGTCCGACCAGCCTGCACAGTCTGATCAAAACGAGCCTTCAATGGCGTCTGGGAAATTCCAAAAACACATGCGAAGAATACAACCACATTGGCTGGATTTACATTCTTTAGAAGAAAAAGTAATTTTTAGCTCACCTGTCACGTAGTGACAAAGTGAGCTTTTGTGATCACTTTTCGTCCGTCGTACGTCGTCAGTGCGTGCGTGTGTGCGTGCGTAAACTTTTTCTTCAAATGACATCTCCTCCTAAACCACTGATCGGATTTTGACCAAACTTCACAGCAATGATCCTTAGGTGGTCCCCTTTCAAAATTGGTCAAATGGTTCTGGTCCATTGCACATCTGGGTCACAGGAGCTAAAAATAGATTTTTTAAAAGAAAACTTTAAAAATCTTCTTCTCTGAAACTGCAAGGCCCAGGTCTTTGATATTTGGTATGAAGCTTCATCTAGTGAACCTCTACCAAGATTGTTCAAATTATAGCCCTGGGGGCCAAAATGCCCCCGCCCTGGGGGCCTTTGGTTTTACATAGGCTTATATAGGGAAAATCATTAAAAAATCTTCTTCTCTGAAACCACAAGGCCCAGGTCTTTAATATTTGGTGTGAAGCTTTACCTGGTGGACCTCTAATAAGATTGTTCAAATTATAGCCTTGGGGCCAAAAATGCCCCCGCCCCAGAAGGCCTTTGGTTTTACATAGGCTTATACAGGGAAAATCTTTAAAAATCTTCTTCTCTGAAACCACAAGGCCAAGATCTTTGATATTTGGTGTGAAGCTTCATCTAGTGGACCTCTACCAAGATTGTTCAAATTATAGCCCTGGGGGGCAAAATGCCCTCGCCCCGGGGGCCTATTGGTTTTACATAGGCTTATATAGGGAAAATCATTAAAAAATCTTCTTATCAGAAACCGCAAGGCCCAGATCTTTGATATTTGATGTGAAGCTTCATCTAGTGGACCTTTACCAAGATTGTTCAAATTATAGCCCTGGGGGCCAAAATGCCCCCGCCCCGGGGGCCTATGGTTTTACATAGGCTTATATAGGGAAAATCATTAAAAAATCTTCTTCTCTGAAACCGCAAGGCCCAGATCTTTGATATTTGGTGTTAAGCTTCATCTAGTGGACCTCTACCAAGATTGTTCAAATTATAGCCCTTGGGGCCAAAAATGCCCCCGCCCCGGGGGCCTTTGTTATTACATAGGCTTATACAGGGAAAATCTTTAAAAATCTTCTTCTCTGAAACCAAAAGGCCCAGATCTTTGATATTTGGTGTGAAGCTTTATCTAGTGGACCTCTTCCAAGATTGTTCAAATTATAGCCCTGGGGGCAAAAATGCCCCCGCCCCGAGGGCCTATGGTTTTACATAGGCTTATAATCATTAAAAAATCTTCTTCTCTGAAACAACAAGGCCCAGGTCTTAAATATTTGGTGTGAAGCTTCACCTAGTGGACCTAACTAAGACTGTTCAAATTATTTTGATGCCAAAAATGTCCCAGCCCCGGGGGCCTTTGGTTGTTCATAGGCTTATACAGGGAAAATCTTTAAAAATCTTCTCTGAAACCACAAGGCCCAGATCTTTGATATTTGGTGTGAAGCTACATCTAGTGGACCTCTTTCAAGATTGTGCAAATTATAGCCCTGGGGCCGAAAATGGCCCCACCCTTGGAGGCTTATATAGGGAAAACCTTTAAAAATTTTCAGACAAACCAGAAGGCCCAGGTCTTTGATATTTGGAATGTAGCTTCATCTAGTGGACCATTACCAAGTTTGTTCAAATTATAGCCCTTGGGCCTAGAATGTACTGGAGACACTAATTCTCAGGTGAGCGATTCAGGGCCCTCTGGGCCCTCTTGTTCATTTTGCTGTCTGCCAGCTTATTAACATCCGCCAGCTTATTAACATGAAAATGTATATCGGTATGTTAAGATGATAGAATATGTGTTTAACGTCTTTTACATATGGCCATTGCAACATCTGAAATTAATAAAAGTGCACTTAGCAGCCATCCTGTGATGACAAATGAAGATACGACCCTAGTTTTGAATTTAGGAGTACCGATACTCTCAAAGAATCACAGGATACGCCTATAGTCTTCGGTTGAAGGAGTAACAGTACTCCTTGGGCAAAAGCTTATCAGTATCACTGTATTGGGACAGACAGGCCTAAACAAACAGTACAGACCCAGATCAGATTGCTCCTGATCAGGGTCTACACTGTTTGCCATTCCAGCTACACTTTTTGGACTCCATGCTTGATGGTGAAGCAAAATTGTTAAAATTTTATGAGAATTACAGCAAATCCTCAAGGACTTTTTATGGTACAGTCAATCCTCTTTATACCGACATTCGTTGGAATAACTACTCAGCTAAAGTCTTAGCCTCGGTCCCGAGTGGTGTGGGCTTCCCTCGGGTTGGAAATGCACAAATCGAGTCCATAGCCATGAAAGGGTCTTGTAATCTAACACTCCAAGAAACAAATGTTATAGATATTGGTTAGAATCGCCTCATCGAAGAAGAAATGGGGAAAAACGCCTTTCATTACCTATAATACCCTTAACTGGGATTCTTCATAATGGCAAATTCTTTATAACGGCAAAGTGATAGGCAGCAAATACTGTTGTTATGACGAGGGTCCTCTGTATCAACACTGAACCACTGTTAACCCTTTGGACCCGGAGTTTCTGACGTGGATTCTTCCATCTTTCAATTTGGACATGTCTGATAATTGATCTAACCAGGCATTAACAGGAAGTAGGACAATATTGATCCAGATAAGATGCATCATTATGGATCTGCACTGTTTGCAGAGAGATGTGTGTGTGTTTGAGTTTTACATCTCGCCAACAGGTAAGGTCATACATAGACGGGACTTTGTTTTAAGACACATCGGAATGTCTGGAGAAGCCTGGGATCAAACCCACGACCCATGATTTAGGAGGGGAGTAGCATAACCACTACACCATGGAGGCTTATATTTGCAGATAGGTATCTATTTGGCATCTGGTCAGCCATTTTCTTTGTCAATTTCTGAAATCAACACAACCTTAATTTTGAAATTGACTTGCTATATGTAAGATTCCATTGAGTACAAAATTGGTAGAAGATAAAGAAAAGGAAAGAAAAAATATAGTATGGATGCATGTTTTATCTCCTAATGCTCATCAGGACCGGAAAATTCCACCTGCCATAAGTAAAATTTTTGGAGGACCAGTAAATATTCGTCTTCGGCCCATGAAATTTACCAAAATACGCATGCCAATGGTCATGCGATCAGGGCAAGTGAAATTTTGAAGAATTTTCCATCCTTGCTTGTGATGAATTGGCGATGTTTTGTCACCATACTAAACATACCAATAAAGATGATGTTAAATATGTTAAAACTTAAATCTTCGAATATGGCAAATATGCTTATGGCAAATACAGTTGACTCTCGTTATCTCGACCTCTCCTATCTCGATCCTATAACTTATGTCGAACCGATTTCTAAGTCCCGTATATTTCCCCTATATATTTATTGTATTTCAACTTCGCATGTGTCGAACTACTTTTATGTCGACACTTCGGATATCTCGCCCCTCATTTTTAGTCCCTGAATATATTTTTTACTATTTTTACTACTATGTATCTCGAACCGGGATTCATGACGTAAAGAAGGAAAAACAAAAAACGATGCCGCCCGTCTTACAGTTAAAGAAAATAATAATAGATCTTTACAAAACAGTTCATCAACACTCACAATGTTTTTAATTTTCCAATTTGTCCAGGTGCGTTTGCAATTAAAATTAACGCGAACAATACCTTCACCGCTATTGCGAATCACGTGCATGTAATAAAGACTGACACATGGTGCTCAACCTTTGATCTTAACACCGTCTCGTTTCAATGATTTCGATATAAGGCGGCTGTGATTTGTATAAATGAACATGACAAGGCTCTTAAATTGGTTGTTTTACGTACTCGTCATTAGTGTCGAAATTGAGTACTGTCCCTTGTCCCGATGCACATACAAACAAAGTAGATCCCCAAAAGTTGGCTCATGACCAGCTTTCTCCGCAGGACCTAAACTGTTACTACCGTATGACGTATAGCATGTACTGCTCACCAAAGTGATATTAGCATTGCATTCACAACCAGTCCATTTAAGAACATGTCTATTTTTAGCTTGTTTGGATACCCAAATTTGCAGGAATTTTAAAGACAACAAAACACGTGAGAAATCTTTCATAATCGCTATACTTCGACAAGAGCTCCATTACTTTCATAAACAAAGTCAATAAGCTGTGCATGTTAGTGCTATTGAACACTAAGCATATGGCAAATAATGGCAGCCAATATGCATGTGACGTCACAGTTTGGTTATCTCGTTCTACGTATAACTCGAACTTTTTTATCTGGTCCTGTGAGGTTCGAGATAACGAGCATAACGATAACTGTATGCTTATATCTTCAATGAAAAAATGTGAGTAGCTTCCATTTTCCAATCTCTGATAAGTGACATGGGACAAATGCTAACAGTTCAGACAAGTGTTTCCCGTAAAGTTACTGTGATCAAATTTATTTGTGCATGCTAACGTTTTCAGGTATTCAGTGAGTGGTGTAGAGATTAATTACTAATATTACCTTGTTCATAGATATTCTGGTCGAAACATTTACATCAAAATGCTTGTCAGCTTGTCCACGGGGAAGATTCTGTATTTCTTCTGATTTTATTCTTACCTGCATGTCATAGCAAGTCACAAACTCAAATTTTAACAGGTCTCAAAAGCTACTTCAGTTAAAATGCGAACATACAACATGCAGGTCTCAGATACTTTAATTTGACTAGTTAACCCTTTTTGTACAAAATGGAATCTTCCTCCTTATATATGGCAGGATTCCATTCCAAAATTTAGGGGCGTCAGGTTGTGTTTTCTTCAAAATTTATTTGGAAAATGACTGAATGTTTTGCAAACAGTGTAGGCCCTGATCAGACGCCGCGATTTGCGGCGTCTAAATCGCGGCGGCGTCTGATCTGGGCCTGCACTGTTTGCCAATTTCCCGTTTAAGGGTTTCTGGTACAAAATGGGTTAATATAAATGCCATATATAATGTTAGAAACTGACAATTGTTTTCCTTAAAAAGCCAGTATGCTGCAAGTGTGTTAGTATAATTTGTTAGATTGGGAAGCACTGGTAGGGTTACCGTAATCCTAAGTATTGGGGCAGTTCGGCCTGATTAAACAGTATAGACCTTGATCATACAGCTCCTGAACAGGGTCTACACTATTTGCTATTCTGTCTGCATCTTGTGGAAGCCTTGCTGGATCATGAAACAAATTTGTTAAATTTGAAATTTGTCAGCCTCGATAGCGCAGTGGTTAATGCGCTCGACTTATGATCGAGAGGTTGTGCGTTCGACTTATGATCGAGAGGTTGTGCGTTCGACTCCGGCCATCGGTATCGTGGTGTGTCCTTGGGCAAGACACGTAATGACAATGTCCCACTCCACCCAGGTGTGAATGGGTAACAGTGTTGTAAAAGCCACTGCCTCTCTCTCACGCGCGAGAAAACACACGGAATGAGTGTTCGAGAGCAATTCAATAAGTTTGAAGCTTTCATCGCAATCAAACTAAAATAAATTAGTATAAACTAAATTTGTTAAAATCTTAGGAGAATTATAGCAAGTCCTCAAGGCTTCCGAATTTTTAGGATTTTTAAGGTAATGTTTATATAAAAGTAAAACTAAATCTTTCTCTATATACAGGTAGCAGTATGCAATCTGGCTTCAATAGCATTGAATAGGTATGTTAAACCAGACAGAACTTACGACTTCAACAAGCTAACAGAGGTGACCAAAGTCATTGTGAGAAATCTCAACAAAATCATAGAAGTCAATTATTACCCAGTACCCGAGGTAGGTACAAAATTTCACCTTTCCATATATAAGGCATCTGCCTCATGAATAAATTGAGCTTTCTGATTTTAACCTTCACCACTCTCTGGGCTTAATTAGACAACGAATTGTTTATTTTTTTCCCACATATAAACAAGAATTGACATCTCATGCAGCTCACAGCATGCATATATAGGTAATGGAAAGGAACAGTGTTTTATTTTGCAACAAATCACTGGGCTGATGAGCCCGCAAGAGAACCAACAGTTTTATGAATCCCAGTGTTACGGTCAATAATTTCAGCGGGATTTCTTCTAACAGTGGCAAAAGGTTGGGAGAATTTAAAGGAAACAAAAAAATAATTGTAGATGTCTAGTGTGTTAGAATAGAAAAATGAGCTCCAGCAGTGATATATTGTGTAATAGATCACAGTCTGTATTTTAGTTGTAAGTAGAAAAATCACTTGCACTACAGGCTTGTGATTTAATCTACTTTACAACCAACCTCCAAGCTGTGATTTATTACAATCTCTCTGCTGGAACGATTCATTGCTTAATTTAGTTACACTGCATTTCTTATCCTTAACCCATTGTATGGGGGAAATAGGGGTGTAACAATGCATCGATAGTTCGATGCATCGCGATAGGGACTGCCTCGATAGCAATGCATCAATAGTACTTTAGGCTATCAATAACTATCGCCGATAGTTCATTCAATTATCGATAGTTTTGATAGTTTTTATAGTTTGTTCTTTTCTTGAATAGACTTTGAAAATGTACCTTTACTGTTGTGTAATAACGCAAGTAGTTTTGCTTAGGATATCCATGCAGCTGTAATCAGGACAGACTAATATGCCTTCACATACGCGCATGATGATCTTGATTCTTTGCTGGTCGCACATGATTGTTATGGTTTTGCTTTGCGCTGAATTTCCCGCCGTAATTTTTTGCACGTGCAGTTGAGGCAGTCAAAAATTTTCCCGCATCTTTTAATAACAAAGCGTCAATGATGGTTTGCTCACACGGTTGTTGCATGCAACTTTTTGAAAACATGACTGTGAAACCTGTGCACCATGAGAAGGCTCAGATCAGCCTGCGCAGTCATGTGTAAATGTTTGCTGTTTGAATGAGCCTTCCGTAGTATGGCTTCCGGGACAAATGTCATTCCCCTGATCAATTTTGACAACATTTGCTAGATGCACAGGCTGATCTTTTGTATGAAGTTATGTTGTTTTTTTTTTTGCTGTCTGCTGACCCATTTGCATATATCAATGTATACTAAACAACGGTATTAAGCAGTTTAACATGTTGTATATGCGACTCTTTCTACGTCCGACAAACATGATAGCTATTAGCTAATGAGTATTAGGACAAGACTGTTAAACTGCCCTTCTGGTCTCATTAGAAATGCTTCTCGAGAAATGCACAACATGTACATGTGTGTACATAGAAGACTCAGATTATTTGACAGGTCTGCACAAATGCATTGATGATGACGTCATCAGTCAGCTGGTCAGACCGAAAGGGATTTCAAAATTTCTAGAGCCCAAGTGGGAACCTTTAACCTGTCTTAAGTTTTATTTTCCTGCGGCCATGCTACAAGCTTTAGACAAAAGAAAAAAAGCGTGCAGCACGAGGCCTTGATACTTAGTCCTGGTCTATCAATTACTTTCTTAATGTGATTCTGGACGTTTTGATGGTGGACAACCTGGTACAATCTGGCGATTTTTTCTTTTCTTTTTCGTGTGTCTATCTTATTTTATTTTCGGTTGTCTTTCTTATTTTTGGGTCTGATAAACAGCAAATATTAAATATCTTGGGGGATATTAAACATGTTAAAAAAACATTTCAGAACGGCCCAATTTCAGGAGAACTTTGAATGATTATTGCTGCTTGACTTAGCTGTCTGGTGAACAAGGACTTCACTCTCAACGTCCACAGAGTGCCCAGATCGAGCCCTGTACATATTGATAAATGAAAACGTCTAGCTTCTGATACTATCTTAAAATAAAAAAAATATGTATTTTCAAGTTTAAATGCAGGTTGTTAGATTCATGTCGCCCTTAAATAGGTGCTAAAATGTCCTGCTGTGATAACGTAATATTGTGCAATGATTAATCCAGTTACCTAATTAACTGAATACACAGATTAATTTACCATAGGCGGCAAACATCAAACAATCCAATAATAATCAACATGTGACAGTTTCCACTAGCAGAAAATCTCAAACATTGCAAAGGTGTATGTGCATAGGTATTAAAGCTATGATAACCATCACTGATAGGCATATATACTCCCTTAAATGTTGGAAGCAGCAAGTTAATTTTTACGCGGTTGGTCCTTCTGTAAGGCGGTGGGGATAAATAAAGTGCCGCCTCAGAATGACGTTTTTCTGAAGTAGCCCCGAAGGAATGAATGCTGATATTGAAACACACAATAAACATACAATTTTAGGCCATTGCAATTTTCCTAACTCATTCTGTCACTCTTAGCCATTTTCATGTGTGTCATATACCATCTAGGAATCATTTATAAGAGTACCCAATAGTATCACGATAGTATCTTGATAGTATGCCACGATAGTGATAGTATCGTGATAGTAGTTTCCACGATAGCAATACTATCGTGATAGTCAAAATTGGCATCGATAGTCAGCCCTAGCGGGAAACCCCTGAAGGGGTACCTTGGCAAACAGTGCAGGCCCAGATCAGACGCCGCGGCGTCTGATCAGGGCCTGCACTATTTTCTAGCAGAATTTTCCGTCAAAAATAGAATAAAAATGAAAAAATAGGCCAGAAACGCCTTATATGACAAATGGACTTGTCCAACATATAGCAAAGAAAGAGTCCACTACTATACAATGGGTTAAAGCAGCCTGTTCATTATGGTTTGAAGCAGGGGATAGCTCCAGATAAGGCACTTTTTCATCCTAAAACAGATATTCTTCTTATTTCTGCATGAAAACATAGGCTGTGGGTACTCATTAGAAGCGCCTCAGTCACATGCTTCTAATGAGTACACAAAACATATGTTCGTGTGCAGAAATAAGAAAAATAATATTTTGATACCCCCTCTTATCTGTGGCTCTGTGAAAGTAAAAGGCAGCAGGCATAAAGGATAGTGAATACACCGGTATATTTTCTGCCATTTTGACAAGGGAAACAACTTTTGTGACTTTCTGTATGTGTACTCTGAGCCCCTCAGAAAAAGGTGTCTTCTCTGAAAGGAAAGAATTTGCTCCAACGGAGCAAATTCTTTCCTTTAAGAGTTTACCCTAATTGATGAGAGAGACAGAAACATTTTTGAAAGTGTTGCTTTCCCTTAAGGTGTATCCATTCCCCTTAATAATGCATGGGCGGCCCCCGCCCATAGGGGCTTGAAGAAATATATGTGCTGCATGATGCTTCCATGCAGAGCTGAATCCGGCCTGCACACTAGTACTGGTAAACCACTTAGAGGATCTAAGCCTGTCCAGGAACCGCGGTGCGAGGTGGACCGTCCATGCTAATAAACCCTATTGGTTTCATTCGGCGACAGGGCTTGAGATGTCATTTCATCTCAATGTCAGGTAAAAGTCCCACAAAATTGGAAGCAACGTCTCCAAAATGACCTTTACAGTGTTGACGGGGACGTTAAACCTCAAATCAACCAACTAATAATGCACTGGACTGGTCCAAAAAAATCTCAAAAAACAGTTCTTAGGCTGTACTCGAAAAGTAGAAGGCAATTGAGACCGCTTCCTACTAATGTTTAAGTTCACGGGGCCAGGTCTCCCATGTTACAGCTTGGATGTTTTACAGGCAAGAAAATCCAACTTCCGACATCGTCCAATTGGTATTGGTGTCCAGGGTTTGGCAGATGCCTTCATAATGATGAGATTCCCTTTTGAAAGTGAAGAGGCTCAGAAATTGAACAAGGACATTTTCGAGACAATCTATTTTGCTGCTCTCGATGCCAGTTGTGAGTTGGCTGAGAAACTGGGACCGTACGAGACCTACGAGGGTTCACCAGTCAGTAAAGGGGTAGGTAATCTGCTCTCTGTAATAGCTTTCTTTTTTATAGCAGAAATGATAATATGAATTGCGATACACCTGGAATTCTTTCAAGCATGTATTGAAAAAAAGGATCCGCTCTTAAACTGATTTTTGACCCACCACCCTCCCTCACCAATATTTTCTACCGGCAAGAAGGGCAATTGACTGTTGTTAGTTTCTAATATTCTAGCAAGAAAAGAATGTGCATATACACCACAACCTCGTTATAACACTGTTCATTATAACACTGTTTGGATATAACACGGTTTCAAGATGAATCCCAAAAATGTGAAGATTATATAGAAAAATGACCATAAATGGTCATTTTTCTATATAATCTACACATTTTTGTTTGGATATAACATGGTTGTTTAACTTACAAGGTTTCTGCTTTGGACCCCATTAATAGTGTTATAAAGAGGTTGTGGTCCAGGAAGAGTGTTTGTAGGTTTAGGCCATGCTTGACATGACCTAAATAGTTTTGACTGGGTTGTTTAACTCCATATCAAACCAAACCCTTAAGGGGAATGGGAACACCTGGCAATTTTTTCTGCCATTTTTCAAAGGAAGACAACTTTCGGGACTTCCTGTTCGCTTTTCTATAAGCCCTGTCCCACTGTATAGGCGTGTGTTCGTGATGTGAGGTAGCTTCACGCAAGAAGTGGTGGTCTAGCACTATTTGTTGGCAACGCATGCGCTACTCTTAAAGGAAAGAATTTGCTCCTCAGGAGCAAATTCTTTCCTTTAAGAGTTGACCCCTGTTGACACGGGAGACAAAAATACTTTTGCAGGAGTTGCCTCCCCTGAAGTTGTTCCCATTTCCCTTAAATAAATGTGCTGGCGTTATTGAGCAGTGTCCGTAGGATGTTTTCTTGTTCAGTCAATACTGACATTGATCAAGAAATTTAACAATTATTGATGTAAAGACTACATTAGTGACATAAATGTGTCTTGAGGCTGTTTGTAATGAATAATTTAATCCTTGTCCTGCTAAATACAACAATCCCTACCTTTGCAAACAGTGTAGATCCAGCTTAGAAGAAGCCAACTGACCAGGATCTACACTGTTTGTCATGCTGTATGTGAATGAAACAACTGCATGCATGTACTGTATCAAGAAATTGAACAGGTTAAAAAATCAGAAATATTTGTGGCTAAACTAATTTATACATCAGGATATGGGTTAATGCCTATCTTTTCAGATCTTACAACATGACATGTGGGGTGTTAAAGATACTGACAGACATGACTGGGCTGCTTTGAGAAAAAGAATAGCAAAGTAAGTCTTATACCTGCTTTAGAAATAGACATGAAAATTTTAAATTTTTATAGGGTTTGGAATGTTACTCTTAACTTAAGGTTTCTGTTAAATTTTTTTTAGCTCACTGGTGATGTAGTGACGAGGTGAGCTTTTGGGATCACTTTTCGTCTGTCGTGCGTGCATCCGTCCATGAATGCGTGCGTAAACAATTTCTTCAAACAACATCTCCTCCTAAACCACTGATCGGATTTTGACCAAACTTCACATGAATGATCCTTAGGTGGTCCCCTTTCAAAGCTGTTTAAATGGGTCTGGTCCGTTGCACATCCAGGTGACGGGGGAGCCAAAAATAGATTTTTTTTTAAATGAAAAATCTTCTCCTCTGAAACCCCAAGGCCCAGGTCTTTGATATTTGGTTTTTAGCCTCTACCAAGATTGTTCAAGTTATAGCCCTGGAGACAAAAATGCCCCTTCCCCGGAACCCTTTGTTTTTAGCTCACCTGAGCACGAAGTGCTAATGGTGAGGTATTGTGATCAGTGAATGTCCGTTGTCTTAAAAAAAATCTTCTCTGAAACTGCAAGTCCCAGGTCTTTGATATTTGGAGTGACGCTTCATCTGGTGGACTTCTATCAAGATTGTTCAAATTATAGCTCTGGGGCCAAAATTTCCCCCGCCCCTGGGCCTTCGGTTTTACATTGACCTATATAGGAAAAATCTTAAAAAATCTTCTCCTCTGAAAGCGCAAGGCCCAGATCTTTGATATTTGGTGTGTAGCTTCATCTAGTGGACCTCTATTATTATAGCCCTGGGGCCAAAAATGTCCCCACCCCGTGGCCCTTTGGTTTTACATAGACTTACATAGGGAAAACCTTTAAAAATCTTCCTGTCTGAGACGAGAAGGCTCAGGTGTTTGATATTTGGTATGAAGCTTCATTTTGTGGACCTCTATCAAGATCGCTCAAATTATAGCCCTTGGGCCAAAAATGCCCCCGCCCTGGAGCCCTTTAGTTTTACAATGAGTTACATAAAAAAAACCTTTAAAATATCTTCTTGTCTGAAACCAGAAGGCTCAGTTCCTTGATATTTGGTATGAAGCTTTGTCTTGTGGACCTCGACCAAGGTTGTTCAAATTATAGCCCTGGGGCAAAAAAATGGCTCTGCCCCTTTGCCCACTGGTTTTACATAGACTTATATAGGGAAAACCTTTAAAAATCTTCTTGCCTAAAACCAGAAAGCTCAGGTCTTTGATATTTTGTATGAAACTTTGTGCAGTAGACCTCTACCAACATTGCTCAAATTATAGCCCTGGGGCCAAAAATGGGCACACCCAGGTGCCCACTGGTTTTACATAGACTAATATTGAAAAAAATCTTTGAAAGTCTTCTTGTCTGAAACCAGAAGGCCAAGGTCTTTTGTATTTGGTATGAAGCTTCGTCTTGTGGATTACTACCAAGATTGTTCAAATTATAGCCCTGGGGTCAAGAATGGCCCCGCCCCAGGGCTGGGGCCCACAGGTTTAATATATAGACTCATATAAGGAAAACCTTTAAAAATCTTCTTGTTTGAAACTGGACGGCTCCGGTCTTTGATATTTGGTATGAATCTTCACCTTTTAGACCTCCCTTAAGATTATACAAATTATAGCCTTGGGGCCAATAATTCCCCTCCCCTGGGCCCACTTGTTACAGTATGGATCAGGTGAGCGATCCAGATCCATCATGGCCCTCTTGTTGTTTTTTTCTTCAGTAATTTGCATTTGGATAGGAAAAGAGATAAAGGGTTTAGATAATTATTCCTAAAGTATTTATTAAGGTCTAGTGATCAAGCAAAATAAGATAGATTAGCATCTTCATACTTGGTGCCTTAGAAGTACAATGCATTGAATTTACACACCCCTGCCCATCGGGGCTTGGAGAAATAAATTGGGCTGCATGGTGGTTCTGCGTTGAGCTGAAACCTACCAGATTTGAGATCTGGTAAACTGCTAAGGTCTTAGTCTGTCCAGAAAAAAACTGGTGCGAGTCAGACCGCTCCCTAAACCCTGGTGGTTTCTCTGGGCAGTAGAACTGGAAATGTCATTTCATTGCAATGTTGGGTAAAGGTCACACAAAATTGGAAGAGGTTTTCAAAATGATCCAAGTAGTATTGACATCAAATTGCAATTATGCTTTCTGATTTGCATTTCGTATGCGCTGATTGGTCATACAGTTTGTCTAATTTCTGTTCTGGTAAACCGCTTAAGTATAAGTCTGCGCTTAAGTATAAGCCTGCCCAGGAAAAGTGTGGATAGGTAAACTGATCGGCTCAAAAATGACCTAAATAGTGTTGACTGGGTCATTAAACTCCAAAAACAAACAAACATCTAGTTTAAATAGCCAGAATTTCACACTGGAGACTTGCCAGTCCTTTCAGCAGAGCAGGCCAGTTTGTTTCTTATCAGGTAGAATCCATTTGAGCCCCGCCAAGCGAATTTGTGTCTTCGAGCATTCCGTCATGACAAATTTTAACTGCGCATGCCCGGCCATTCAGAGGGGCCAGGGATATGGCTTTCTGTCTGAAGGTTCCTCTTGATTCACTGCTTGTATGAGCGAGCAGTGAAGGTTCTGGCGAGACTGCGCGGATGCGCAGGCTCGCCTGAATCTTCGCTGCTCGCATAGGCGATAAGTACCAAAATCGCTTGACGGGGCCCATTTTGTGCTGGAAACCCCAGAACAGGTAATTGGCAAACAGTTTAGACCCAGATCAGACTCTGCAGAACATGCTGTCTGATCAGGGATTACACTGTTTGCCAACCATTCAGCCATTTTCCAAATGAATTTTGTAGAAGACACAAACCTGACATCCCTAAACTTTGAAATGGACAGTATGCTACATATAAGTCATTAAGATTGAAAGATTCCATTGAGTACAAAATGAGTCAAGCCTTGAGCCCATTCATATATAAAAGAGATTTCCAGAAAATTGTTCTAAATTATCCTTTTGTCTTCTTCTCTGGCGTTTCAGTGAGAAACCCTTAACCCCTTTTTGTACCAAATGGAATCTTCTTCCTTATATATAGCAGGAGTCCATTTCAAAATTTAGGGGTGTCAGGTTGTGTTTTCTTCAAAATTGATTTGAAGAATGGCTGAACTTTAAGCAAACAGTGGAGGCCCTGATCTGGGCCTGCACTGATTGCCCCGGTACCCATTTTGGGGTTTCTGATACTGAATGGATTAATAAACAGAATTTCAAGGAATGATAATGTGAGCAAGCATGTTTTTTGGTTTATTTGCCTCTCCTGACATGGGGTTCTTGGTGAAATGTCTGGGTCCATTTGTTTGAAACCAACGACATTGTTAGTTGACATATTAGTCATTTGATCATTAAGTATGGCATATACATAGTTTTTGTTTTGCTGACAAAATATTGATGTGAGTCGCTTTTGCAGAACTACTCCCTTTTTTTTCCAGCAAAATACTTCCTATTACAGTCTGTACTTCATAATAACAGTTCAGTCTGACTGCCACCCGACTCCCATCCATCAGGGCTTGAAGAAATAGATGGGCTGCATGAAGCTTCCATGCAGAGATTTAACTGACCACACACGACCACAGCTAAACCACTTAGAGGATATAATTATGCCCGGGCAAAGGGGTGCGAGTCAGACCGTCCATGCTTATAAACTGAATTTATTTCATTGGGGGACAGAGCTTGAGATGTCTCAATTTCGGGTAAAAGTCACTCAAAATTGGACGCAACCACTCCAAAATGACCTGTACAGTATTGACGGGGATGTTAAACCTCAAATCAATTAATCAATCTGACAGCCATCACGTTTATAAGTCCCTTAAATGATCACCACTATAAACCCCACTTTGTATAGAGAAAACTGGGGTTTCAGGGGTATACATTATTTTATTTCTGTTCGAAGACATAGGTTGTGGGTACTAGTTAGAACTGCATTAATGGTGCGGCTCTAACGAGCATCTGTAACCAATGTTTGGAGTATAAATAAAAAAAGAACACAAATTTTCATCAGAAAGTAGCCATTTGAAGATATCAAAGATTTCCATATGTGACACGGGTGTGTTATTGTAATGCTCACTTGGCTTTGAAAAACTGGACTGTGATGTGGAAGCCAACATTCAAACATACATTCACTGTCCAATTTAATTGTAGGCAGATAAATTATGGTAAGAAATGCTGTAAAGTCTTGTCCTTATTTGCAGGTTTGGTGTACGGAACAGTTTACTTCTAGCACCAATGCCAACAGCTTCAACTGCTCAGATTCTTGGAAATAATGAGTCTATTGAGGCTTATACAAACAATATCTACACAAGAAGGGTCTTATCAGGAGAATTCCAGGTAAATCTAACATAGCTGTAAGCATTAACCCAATGCATGCGGGAAACCCCTAAAGGGTACCTTGCCCTTTGCAAACAGTGCAGGCCCAGATCAGACACCAGAGAACTCGGCGTCTGATCAGGGCCTGCACTTTTTGCTAACAGAATTTTCCGTCAAAAATAGAATAAAAACTAAAATAAAATAGGCCTGACACACATTATATGACAAATGGACTTGTCCAACATATAGCAGTGGAAGAGTCCACTAGTATACAGTGGGTTAAGTGAAGTGAAATAGGCCACTCCTGAGGTTTTCCAGAGATGGCATGTTGAGAGGAGCCATTTCGTCTGTAACAGCCATAATGATACTAAGTATTGGGAGAGGTATGCATAAGAAAACAGTCTGATCAGGGTCTTCACTGTATGCCATTCTATCTGCACTGTTTGGACTCCTTGCTGGATCCTGAAACAAATTCCTTAATATTTCTATATATTTTAGGAGTATTACAGGAAGTCCTTAAGGTGTCCCAATTTTTGTGGGATTTTTACAGTACACTAGTTACATAGGTGCATTTTGTGTCTGGAGGGTTGAAAGTGTAAATAAAAGATCATTTCAACACTTTGGCCTTCGATAGTGATGTGCGTTGATACAGGTGTATCTATAATTAGGATTTCTATGACTTATTTGGCCCTTTCATTCCAAACCGTGTCAGAAAGCAGGGGTTGTCATCCTTTATAATCAACATTGCTCCACCAGCAGGATTAATGTGTTGGAACATTTTGTAATATTGAAATATTCTGAAACATACACAAAGCATATATTTTCATACAGAAAGGAAAAAACCAGATCCATTTGAGTAGGTGTATTAAGATTATTGATAGTTTTCAATATGTCTTGATAGGTCTATAAAAATTATTATGTTGTCGGTTCTTGTAAGATCGGAGACAATGAGGTGATTCTAACAAGTGTACTTAATTATATTTTTGGCTTCCATAGCCCAGGTAGTCAGAAGCTCTGTCTCTTAAACTGCCATAGGTTCAAGCCGCCCACGTATCTGTAGTGAGAGATTAAGTTCTGCATTGTTAAGTCAAATAGCTTTTCTCCTTGTCTTCTGGTTTTCACCAACCACTGATGAAAGATCGCCATGATATTAGAGAAATAGTTTCTGATGGACATATAACAAAAATTAAGAGAATACCCATGTGAGATTTAGACCAATATCCCAAAACTTTCCTTATTTTTCCTTAAAGGTCATTTATCACGGTATAGGTATCATAAAGAACTAAAAGCACATTGCTTCAGGTATGTGAAAGCTCAAAACCGGATCAAATTATCTTTATTAGTTTCTGAGATATTGCAGTTTGAAATCTGAAATATTTCAAACGGGGGGAAGAAGTTCAAACTGCCTCATTAATATTCATGATGTATTCTATATATATGATGTCATAGTCTTTGAACGTTTTAAGAATCAATATAGCTGGTGTTTTATACTTAGCAACCTGATAATATTAATGAAATTGATCTCAGACAAAACTCGTAAACAATTTCTTCTAATTTCAAACCTAAGGTCTATTAATTAAAATCAAAATAATATATATAAATAAGTTTACAGATTACATGTTTGTATGTAGACCCCATAATATACAGCTGTAGGTTATATGTTTAGAAGACATTCAAAAAGCATTTTTGGACGGGTTTTTAAAAAAAATCCGTCTCTTAAAATAGCGATGTCCGGGCGGGCCGGCGGGCCTAGTAATAATACATACATGCATGCACAGGCATGGAATTTTCTTTTTTTTTTTTTTTTTTCGTTCTTTTTTTAGCTCACCTGAGCACGAAGTGCTCAAGGTGAGTTGATGTCCGTCGTCTGTCAACAATTTCTTTAAACGACATCTCCTCCTGGGATAATGGCCCGATTTCAAAATTATTTTACAGAAATGTTCATTAGGTGACCCTTTTTCAAAATTGCTAAAATCAGTGGCCATTAGAGCTAAAAATAGAAAAAACTTTATTTTTTTTTCTTCGTAAAACACATAAACAAATCCCCCCCCACCCCACACACACAAAAAGTTGTTACTGGGTTAGGATATTGCATTTGTTCTGTACATACATGCATACTTAGTTTTATATACATACCCTACCCACCCCACCCTACCCTAGCATACCCTACCCTACCCAACAACCCCACCCCACCCCCATCCCAAAACAACCCCAATCCACCCCCAACCCGACCCCATCCCACCACTCCCCACCTTACCCGACCTCACCCCATCCCACCCACCCAAGCCCACCACACCCCACCACACCCCACCCCACCACAAATTCCACCCCATCCCTACCGACTCCTAACCCATTCCACCCCACCCTACCCCACACCAGTACACCCCACCCTACCCCACCCATGCCACCTCCATCCTAACCATACTGAAAAAAAAACCCCGTCCATAATGCCATTAGGCATTTTTCTTGTTATTAATTTTATTTAAAAATGAACTGTTTGTTTTAAACAGTTAAAAATTTCGTTTTTAGCTTAATTGAACATTTTAATTCAGACTTGAAATTTCAAATTTATATCCGAAGTTATTAATTAGATTCACAGCCATCAGTGGACATAAGAAATATGTATAATAAAATCATAGAAATTGAAAATGTCAGTTTCAAAGTTTATTCAAAAAGCTGAAATCCACTATGATGTCACAAAATATTGCATTGTGAGTCTAAATGAACCAAAATTCACCACAGAACAGTGTGTCTGATTGGTGCTTCACTGTTTGAAAACAGTTCAGCCATTCAAAAAAAAAAAAATCAAAATTAATTCATTTAGTACCAACATAATAAAACTGAACCTGCTAAAATATATATTGAGGAAGATAACATTCAATTCAAAATGGGTTAATTCACATTTCTTGTCCATTTATCTTTGATAGATTGTGAATCACCACATGTTGAAAGACCTTGTAGAGCGAGGTCTCTGGAGTGACGATATGAAGAACAGGCTTATTGCCCATGGAGGATCTATACAGGTGAGCTTTCTTAGGGCCATGTTTGAATCATTCCCTATTGTAATGGTATATGAATAAATATTGACAATAATTCGCCTTTAGGTTCAAGCCATGCAAGGGTAAGATTTGAGACACCAAGTGTTATGGTTTTCATCCTTCTCGGATTAATGATCGGGGGTCATTTGTTCAAAACTTGATGTCACATGTTAACGTATCATTAAAATTTTGATCATATATAGTATTTTTTTTTTCCAGAAAAAAAAACATGAGCAGCTTTTGCAAATGTAAAAGCGATGCTTTGAATGACTGTGCTCAGATGCATAGCTTCTAATATTGGGAGTATGAGGCTAGTAAATGAATTATGCACCTTCTCATCAATACTGTCAATAGATGGTTTGCATGATGCTTCCACGCAGAGCTGAAACCGACCCGACTGGTAAACCGCTTAAAGGATCTAAGCCTGGCCAGGCAAAGCGGTGCGAGTCAGGTCTGTCCATGCTTATAAACCCGATTGTTTTCATTGGGCGACAGGGCTTGAGATGTCATTTCATCCCAGTGTCGGGTAGAAATCACACAAAATTGGAAGCAGGGTCTCCAAAATGACCTATACAGTAATGACAGGGATGTTAAACCTCAAATCAAACAGTCAATACTATATAGGTCATTTTGGAGATGTTGCTTCCAGTTTTTTGGGACTTTTACCAAAAATGTTGTATAGCTTGTGTCAACTGGGTGTCCAACTGAATCTGGCTTACAGTTGGACAAGGCCTGGCGTTGCAGCAGCTAAGTGCAGAGGGGTAATGTTGTTATTTCTTCAATTTCTACACTATCATTCATTTTCCTCATTCTTCCATCCTTCACATCTTCAGAGATGCCTGAACCAAGATATTTGGGCCCCGTCAAGCGATTTTGGTACTTATCGCCTATGCGAGCAGCGAAGGTTCAGGCGAGCATGCGCATCCGCGCAGTCTCGCCAGAACCTTCGCTGCTCGCTCATACAAGCAGTGAATCAAGAGGAACCTTCAGACAGAAAGCCAGATTCCTGGACCCTCTGAATGGCTGGGCATGCGCAGTTAAAATTTGTCATGACGGAATGCTCGAAGACCCAAATTCGCTTGGCGGGGCTCATTTGATAATTTGAAAATGTGTACAATTGAATGCTTTTACAGAACATGGAAGATATTCCTGATGATATAAAGAATCTCTACAAGACAGTATGGGAAATTTCCCAGAAGACTGTGATGAAGATGGCTGCCGATAGAGGAGCCTACATCGACCAGAGTCAGTCCCTGAATATACACATAGCTGAACCAAACTATGGCAAACTCACCAGTATGCACTTCTATGCATGGAAATTAGTATGTATCATTTCAATGAGCCAGTGCAGGACAAAACCTACAATTAAGACGTGTGCCCACGGAAGACACAGATCAGCCTGTGCATCCATATAGACTCACCAGGGACTTCTCTTGCTGCATGAAGGAGCATTGGACCCTTAGCTATCCTTAGAGCGCACAACGAAGACTCTGATCAGACTGCGCGGATGCGCAGGCAGATCTGAGCCTTCGTTGGGCGCACGTCTGTGCGGATGAGTCTTCATTGGGCGCTCGTCTTATTGTAGGTTTTGTCATGTGCTGGCTCAAATGTGTCATCTCCACACAACCTGCTTTGAGCATGTCAGGGTGCCCAACTGATTCTGGCTTTCAGTTGGGCAAAGCCTGTTGTCCTTGCAGCAGACAGTGTATTAACCCTTAATCTTCCTCCTTATATACAGCAGGAGTTCATTTCAAAATTTAGGGGTGTCAGGTTGCGTTTTCATCAAACTTTATTTGGAAAATGACAGAACTTTTAGCAAACAGTGGAGGCCCTGATCAGATGCCGCAGAATCAGACACCGCATTCTGCGGCGTCTGATCTGGGCCCGCACTGTTTGCCTGGGTACCAGTTTTGGGGTTTCTGGTACTAAATGCGTTAAAATGTCCTCTCTACACAACCTGCTTTGAGCATGTCAGGGTGCCCAACTGATCTTGGCTTTCAGTTGGGCAAAGCCTGTTGCCCTTGCAGCAGGCAGTGTATTAACCCTTATCTTGCTGTTCACGACAACACCTATCTTTGGAAACAGTGCAGATCCAGATCAGATGGCTTCTGAAGAAGCCATCTGATCAGGATCTACACTGTTTGGCATGCAGTTTATGAATTAGTAGCAATAAATTACATTAAGTCATTTGATTGATTGATATAAAGAAATGGGTGTGGCTTAAATGAACATTCAGCAAGATAAGGGTTAAAATGGAAATGTTTTTATTTTTTCTGTTGCTCCACGTTCATTCTATGCTTTCCCACATTTTCCTTGGTCACCCTCTTAATATAGAAGTAGAGGCAATGATCAGGAATCAGTACAATTAACCCACAGCTCCCATCAGAGACACCAAAGGGAAAGAAACACAAACCTGAAGCAACAGGCCCCAATGGAAACAGCGGTTAAATCCACTATATCCTCTATCTCTTTTTAATCCCCCACCGCGAAGCTGAGGGGGGATTATAGGAATGGCCTTCGTCTGTCTGTCCGGGCAAACATGTCAGGTTTAGGGGCTAGTGTCCAGATTGATAACAATAGAAAATGATTGGTAAACAATAGATTTATTCCGTAAATAAAAGGTTTAGGAGGTTAGCCCCTAAACTAAACAAAAGAAAAGAACAAAAGAAATAGCCCTTAAACCTGACATTTTGGAACGTCCATCCGTCTGTCTGTCTGTAACACTTTCTTGTCTGCTCCATATCTCCTGAACCCTTTGACAGGTTTTCATTAAACTTTGGTCAATTATTCGTCTCATTGAGCTGGTAGGCAGAACCCATAAATGAACCATGCCAACTCAAGGTCACAGTTGAAGGTCACAAGTTAGAAAATTGGAATTTTGTGTCTGTTCCATGTCTCCTTTACCCTTGGAAGGATTTCATTAAACTTTGGTCAAATATTCTTCTCAGTGAGCTGATGTGCAGAACCCATGTCCGTCCGTCCATCTGTCAGTCTGTCTATCAGTAACACTTTCTTGTCGGAGTCTTATCTCCTGAACCCTTTGATAGATTTTCATTAAACTTTGGCCAATTATTTGTTTCAGTGAGCTGGTGTGCAGAACCCATAAATGAACCATGCCCACTCAGGGTCACGGTTGAAGGTCACGAGTTTGAAACTTCGAATTTTGTGTCCGTTCCATATCTCCTTTAGCCCTGGAATGATTTTCATTATAAACTTTTGTGAAATACACCCCACAGTGAGCTGATGTGCAGAACCATAAATAAACCATACTAACATAAGGTCAAGGTCACAGGTGAAGGTCACAAGGTTGAGCCTTGATACAAAGTGCGGCGGGGGATTTGGCTGTCCTTCAGACTGCTTTCTTGTCTCCCTTTCTTTTGGCAATAACACAATCCGGGGTCAACATGTTGTTAAACCAATCTGTTTGCTTGGCTTTTACACCACCATTCCCTGTTCTGATTCCCTTCCGTCTCTTTCATGTTGTCTGTTGTAGTGTATTCTATGCTTTCAAAGGATCACATTTTCAGAATAATGAGCCAGCGCAAGACAATACCTAGACGAAGGTGTGTGACCTTCAAATACCCAGATCAGGGTGCTCATTTACTCACTAAGACAACAGATGCTGTGTACCTCTCTTTGAATAGCCCGCAGTTCACAGAAAGTACATGCGGTCAGTGAAGACTCTGATCAGACTGTATGAATGATAAGAAAATGAACAAAAGCAATGACAGTTCTATACTCTGGTGGGTCAGTTGTCTCTAGATTAGATAGCTTCTGAAGAAAACTACTAATGGGGATCTGCACTTTTTGTCATGCAGTTTGTGAATTGAATGATTACATAATATATAAAGTAAAGTTGATTGACTGACAGTCAGAAATAGCTGTGGCCTAATTAATTTATTCTCCAGGTTAGTGTTTTGCAGTTTATTTTAATTGGTCAGTGGTTATCACATGGACATAAGTATTGAAGGTCTGCAGAATTGTTTTGTTTATTGGTCAGTGGTTATCACGTGGACATAAATATTGAAGGTCTGCAGTATTGTTTTGTTTATATTGGTCAGTGGTTATCACGTGCACATAAATATTGAAGGTCTGCAGTATTGTTTTGTTTATTGGTCAGTGGTTATCACATGGACATAAGTATTGAAGGTCTGCAATATTGTTTTGTTTATTGGTCAGTGGTTATCACATGGACATAAATATTGAAGGTCTGCAATATTGTTTTGTTTATTGGTCAGTGGTTATCACATGGACATAAGTATTGAAGGTCTGCAATATTGTTTTGGTCAATCAACAAACATGACTCTAAAATGCAGCAAGTCCTCAAAAATGTTTTCATGTACAGCGTCTGCATTCACATCTTAATCCAGCTGTTTCTTTAACATTTATGATGAAAAAAGATCTTCATCTATTCTTTGGATTAGAAGAAAATCTGATTGAAATGTTGAACTGCTTAGCAGGCCAGTTTCTCTGAGTGTTATGTATGTACACAGTTCTTTACCACCCCCCCCCCCCCCCCACCCCCCCTTAGCGAGGAGACATACTCTTTTTTTCCCCGGGTGTCTGTCTATCACAAAATCATGGCTGCTCTAAAACTTGAAAACTGTTCAATTTATTTTCGTGAAACTTCTTATAAATGTTAATCAACAACATAAGACATCGTGCCGAGTATAAGAACCATAACTCTTGCATTTACACTTTTTGAGTTATTTCCCTTGAAGTTTGTTGGTCATAACATTGTGTCCACACTATTACATGAAAACCATTCAAGCTATCTCCATGAAACTTCATATAAATATCAATCAACACCAGATGACATGCAGAGTTCAAGAACTATAACTCCTGTATTTATTCTTTTGAATTATTTCCCTTGGAACTTTGTCGGTCATAAATCATGTTAGCTCGATAACTTGAAAACCGTTCAAACTCTCTTCAAGAAACTTCATATAAATATCAATTAACATTAGACTAGACTATGTGCAGAGCGCTAGAATTATAACTCCTGCATTTATACTTTTTGAGTTATTTCTCTTGGAAGTTTGTCCTTCATAAAATCTCTCTGCTCTATATCTTGAAACCTGTTCAAGATATCATCATGAAACTTCATTTGAATATCAGTCAACAACAGAGGATGTGCAGAGCCCGAGAACAATTAATCTTGCATTTATACTTTTTGACTTATTTCCCTTGGAAATTTGTCCGTCACAAAATTGTGTCGGCTCTATATCTTGAAAACCTTTCAAGCTATCTTCATGATACTTCATATAAATATCAGTCAACAGTAGATGTCATGCAAAGAGCAAGAACCATAACTGATGCATTTATATTTCTTGAGTTATTACCCTCGGAAGTTTATCACAAAATTCTATACGCTGTACCGTAAAAATTCGGCTATAAGGCGATTCGGCTATAAGACGGGACCCCCTTTTCAGCTTTTCTTAGGTGGGATTTATACTCTTTTATAAGACGGGTCAAATTTTTGCCATATCTGTCGGGGCCTATCTGCTACCGCCAGATGCCGTTTAGATGTGAGAAATCGGCATTTTTTCGTTAAAAAAAACAACACCTAGCTATTCAGTTTCAGAACCAACGCCCCAGCTAGCACATAATAGACGCGTACATCGGGCGATACGTCGTATCGCTGTCGGCCCGGTACATGCTTTGCTGGCTTAGGCTACACAGACTCCTATTTAAAAGACGACAGGGGCTGACAAATCCATTTCCCGGCCGCCCGGGACAAGACCGAAATCACGCCGGGCAGGTGCACTTTGACCTTATGACGCTCGGTCGGGACAAGTGCAAAAAAAAAAAAAATCGTCTACAACCGCCAGTCTTTTTGAATTCTTGAATACGGTAAAGCTAGACCAGTAAGTAAATCACTGTCAATTCAGAGACAAACCATCTGTGTATTTATTACGGTTCAAGTATGACACTTTTGTTAATCCCTGTCGTATAATTGCCACCCTGCGGTGCGTGTCGATAAGGTGTGAAAATATGGTCAAGTTATGTCTCTAATTTGCATTTATCCTCCAGTCATAAAATTTAATCCACAATCAATGTGAAAATGATTTAATTGCTCCTCAGACTATTAGCTTCATCTAACGGTAAATGTTTGCATTATAAAATCGGACTATTCTACGATCTCATGAATGGTTATGTTTTGGCGCCAAATAGCAGACGTTGGCGGGAAAAGTCGAAAGCTGTTGTTGGTTATTGACACGGAGCTTCTGGGGATAATTTGGGGGCTGTGCAAAGCACGGATTTTCTATCCACCTCCGCTTAGCTATCGGGAAAATACTTTTTACCGGTTCCAAACATTTTTTTTTTTATGAAAGAGATACATGCAATGCCATTAAACACGTATGGGGGTAATGGCGTGGGATTACGTCATTTACCGATCGCGTATAGAAAAATCGTAGCGGTGGTTTGTGGGCGGTGATTTACAGGTATATCAATTCAAAAATCAAGGATCGGCTTTTTCCGTATGTCTGGTCTTCGCCGGACATTGCCGGATAAAAGCCTGCAGTCCATGACCTCGGCTATAAGACGGGGTCATTTTTTGGGGCTCATTTTGGAGGGGAAAATCCTCGTCTTATAGCCGAATTTTTACGGTATATGTTTCTTGTGGTCTGCATGCAATTGCATTAGTTAATATAAATGTCCGCTGAATGTACAATACAATATGACACCAAAAAGGGGCGAGACATCTGTGTTGCTTTGTGTTGTGTTTTTTTTTTTTGTAGAAAAACAAATTCTAGTTAGCATATGTATTTAGGCAGACATGCCTTAGCATACAATGTCAACCCAGATGCAGGAATTGTAGGATGCAGCATCTCACTAGGGTCTACACTATTTGCCACACATCCCGCTTTATTATACCCCTGGCATACGAAGTATGCCATAGGGGTATATGGGTATGTTCAAAATAAATGCATCCAAAGTGTGACATAGAGGGTCAAAAATAAAACTCCTTTGCAGAGTCTTATTTCAATTGGAAAATATTCCGCACACATTGAATTTCACTTATCCGTCGGGGTTTTTATGAATAACAAAGCCATTTTTTTTATTTTAAATTTTATTTAATATGCTTCAAAGATTTTCTGAACTATCCTTGAACTTTTCAGGAGTTGAAGATCAAGATATATTTAAGACTAAAAATATGAATTTTCCATTTGAAATGATGGAATATATGTCTAATAAAGCTTTTGTGCTATAAACCTTTTCATTTTTTAATTTTTTATCAAATTTTACCATTTTATAGATCGGTTTTTGCTATTTTTTAAAAAATGCATACAGAAAAGTTTTCATAACTTTGAAATTGAACATCTCAAAGTAGTTAAACTAGCTTTTTTTATAAAGCTGGGTTTCATAGAAAACAATGATGAAAATTTCACATTGAATCCACCATTGGTTCAGTGATGGTAAATGGTCAAAAAAGCTATGTATTTCTTATGAAAACGTTACACTCCTTAGTATATTAAATTGTTATAGAAAAGAAGCATTAATAAACTTGAAACAGTAACATTGTAACTCTGAACTATCTCAAACTTTGTAAGGATGCAAACCAGATGTTTTGATAATAAAAAATGATGAAGATGCTGCCACTTTACCATTTTATAGCTCAGTTTTGGCTATTTTCTTGAAACATGCATACATGAAAGTTCTTAAAACTCTAATTGAACATCTCAAAAGTTGTAAAACTAGCTTTTTTATAAAGCTGGGTTTCATTGAAAACCATGCTGAAAATTTCACATTAATTCCACTGTTGGTTCAGTGATGGTAAATGGTAAAAAAAAAAACATGTATTTCTTATGAACTGTTACACTCCTTAGTATATTACATTGTGATATAAAAAGAAGCATTACTTAATTTGAAACAGTAACTATGTAACTCTGAACTATCTCAAACTTGTGTAATGATGTAAACTTGATATTTTGATAACGGAAAATGAAGAGGATGCTGCAAAACATATTTTTTTTTCGAAGGATGTTGAAAAAAATGCCTGGTGTTATAAATTGGATGTGTTCTGGACATAATATGACCTAGTTACTAGGAAATTGCCTTACGCCAGTTAGGCATGGAAAAATGATAAAACATGCAACTCTTAATTACAACAAAAGAAAGTAAAATGACTAGAACATTTACAAAAAGAACAAAAAATTTCATTGTTACACTCCTTAGCATTTTGGGTAGTCATTAAAACACGAGACTCATTCCCTATATATAAACATACAATGGTAATCCAAAAGTAAATGTGTTCATTTGAGGCTTATAAATATCTACTAAAACTACCAAAAATGACTTGATTTTGTTATCTTCATAGTAATTTTTCAAAATGTTTGCTCGTATATTTTACAGATTCTGAGCAGTTTCCGCTCAGAAGGATTGGTATTAAATGAATCAAATCACCAAAATCAGGAAAGTAACTTCAATAAAACAGAAGCATATTTAATTCAAACAAAGTCTGTTTTGAAGAAACAACACTAAAAGCTGACATATATAGACAAAGCCTTTCAGCGTTACACTCCTTAGCATTGCTAGTGGTAATCATCAAACATACAAAAGCAAGTTTTATAGGAACTATCATGCTTTTTTCAAAATCTAGGCATCAGAAATAAGCTTTATTATCTCACAATGCCATGATACATTGTTCTGTCATTCACTCAATATAGTAAATACATTGTTAGTGTCGTTAATAATAAAATATAATCGGTGAGCCTTAGAAAATTTTAAAGGGGTGAGCTTTAGCGAGCCCCTATAAAATTGTCGGGGCGAACCGATTATTATTAAAGACACTATCCATGTATTTAATTTATACCGTAATTCAAAACAATCAATGGATTTTTCAATAATTTAGCAAATTTTAGCAAAAAAGACAGCAGACTGTGTGGCATGTTAAACGACATTCAGTGCCATGGCGCACACACGTAGTATAAGGCGACATCAACGAATGCAAAGTTTCTGACGTCACCGCGCCCAAAGACGTAGTAAACAACAAGGACACTTGAATAAAAGTTTCTCAGCGCTTCACTTTCTGTATGAAAATCTGCAAATAAATAGTTTATTTTAGCTTTAAAATTATTTTCGACGTTGAGACGCAACTGCAGTTTCAGTGCGCAGTTATTCCAAGGGGCCATTCATACGAAGAAAAGCCGAGAAGGTAGGAATTTAGCTGAAATATCCGAAAATCTGTTTAAATAAATATTGCAAAGATTTTAATTGGCAGTTTTGTTGTTTTCCCATGTATAAACGGTTGCAAATCACTTGTAAAATAGGGACCTGAAAAGTAGGCCGGGTCTATGAATGGTCACCAAACGTATTATAGGTCAGTAGAAGTTATTATAGGTCACTACCAATTATAGCGTGCAGTTATTCGACCCCCTTTATTAGGTTACTAGAATGCCTGATTGCAGTATATACATTTTTCAGCTTGAAAGCAGTACCAGAACAAACATTTAAAGAAGTAACTGATGCACAACAATTCCTTCAACTAACAAACTTGAGTATCCAACCAATACTGAGATCAGCCTAGACATCCCTGTTGTCTGATCTGTTGTCTGAGCACAGTGTGTCTACCTAATCACTCAAAACAAATTAATTCATGGAACCAGCAAAAACATATCAGACAACTCTGATGTGCAGACTGATCTGAGTCTTTGCTGTTTCAGTTTCTTACACGCTTTTCAATGAAATATAGAGATTTCTCAGTGAATTAAAAAAGGATAATATTGTCACAGTGACTAGTATCAATTTTATTTTTCACTGTTGGGACATTTTTTTTTCTCCAAATCTAATTCTGTGGCCAGTTTTTCCATTGTCAGATCATTGAAAATTAATGAACTGTTTATAAAATTGACGCTAAGCTGTTCACAAGACACAAGGACGTTCATGACGTCATTTTCGATGCTGACGTCAGGTATTTTGTCGCGCGACGTTAGATCTGTCAGCACCTTCTTTGGGAAGCTAATATCTCAATTATTTCAGTAACCATTCATAAAAATGCCATCCCAAGCTATTTCTCATGTGCAAACTTTTAGTTTACACCCAATATTATACCCAGTAAATACTTTGGACACCTTTAAATTAACGGGAAATGACCAGGAACAAAGTTAGTTTTCTCTGAGGGTGAGTGAAGTGATTAGTGAAGCTGTATATTGCAGTTTTGAAGCATGTAACCAACAGAACATTTGATTTTTTCAGTGTAAGATCAAATTTATTTTCACTCATGAACACCAAAACTGGTATTTTCACTCGTGGCTACGCCACTCTTGACAATACTGGTTTTGGTGTTCATTCGATGAAATAAAATTCAATCTTACACTGAAAAGATCAAATATCCTCTATGTGTTGTTAGCCCCCTATTTCTCATAGACTGCCTTATTCCAGGCAGTTTAACAACAAAGGGCTAGGGTCGATAAGGGCCGTTTTTGGCCTCAAATTTTCAGAAAAATCAAAATCGTGTGTTTTGTTATGTTGATATCCGTTAAAACACAATACCATATAAAGTTTCAAGAAATGCTGTTAGAACGTCGGATCGTGCGCGTGTATTGCTATGGTGACGTCACTAAGGAAGGACGAAACGCCATTTTCCTTAAATTTTCTCTATTTTCGTACGTTTCCACGGAAAATTAAGTACCGCACCACCCCTCAACCAACCTAAAAAATGTCGCAAAAGGAAGATAACTTCAAGTTTATCTTAACACCAATGTTTGGTGTTGGTTGAGGGGTGGTGCGATAGTTAAAATTATAAGAAAAGATCCTTGACAACAGTAAAAAGGCTTTGCGAAGCAAACACATACTGAATTTTGATACAAAACGAAGCGTTTCTGTGCGTTTTCTTCCTTCTTGTTTGTTGGAATATTTTGCGACGGCATTGATTTATATTTCAAACTAGACCTGGGACGAATCAGCATAAAATTTGCTAGATCAAACTAGATTACCAATTTATCAAAATCTTGAGTTTAAAAAAAACTTCTATAAGCCTACTCGTAGGACAAAAAGACAATGAAATTAAGTTACAATAGAATAAATATTGATGTCTTTCTGATAATGTTTTTTTTTTTTTTTCTTTCTTTTTTTTTGGTTTTGTTTCCATGAACTTGAATAGCCTCCCTTGCAATTCACGGTATCTAAATGGATGGTCAAGTTGCGGTCGGGTTTCAACTGTAACACGAAAGATTTGAGAGTTTTCAGGATCAAGCTTATGGAATGATTCTTCTGTCACAGATGACCTCCATTAAACCGAACGACTGTGCACTTTGTGGAATCATCGTCTATTTCTTTTTTTTTTCTTTCTTTCAACCGATACTTCGATCAGTCTGTTTGTTTGATTTGAGGTTTAGCCTAACGTCCCCGTCAACACTGTAAAGGTCATTTTGGAGACGTTGCTTCCAATTTTTTGGGTCTTTTACCCGACATTGAGATGAAATGACATCTCAAGCCCTGACGCCCAATGAAACCAATAGGGTTTATAAACATGGACGGGCCGACTCGCGCTGCTTTGTCTGGGCAGGCTTAGATCTAACCAGTTTACCAGTACTCGTGTGCGGTACGGTTTCAGCTCTGCGTGGAAGCATCATGCAGCCCATATATTTCTTCAAGCTCAGATGGGCGGGGCCCACAGTCACATTTGACCATTTAGGCTAATACTCGCAGATGTACATTACACACACTCCAGGTTTGCTGGCAGTAATCATGTACTTACGGAAGGGATCTTTAATCTGCACAGGGGATGGTTCTGCCTGCACAGGGGACCTCATGTTAACGTCACGATTCGAAGGACGGTGCACTTGTGGCATTCATCCCTGCAAATAACGCTAGACTAGTTGAGCATGATGGGACATCGCAATTTTATTACCGCTGCCGGACATCGAACCTGGGGCCCCTAGCATCAAAGGCAAGTGAACTAACCACTGAGCTACCACGCTCAGAGAGAAAGCGCTGTTCTATATCTCCATTGCTCTGCTAAAATTGCAAAGAACGGATTGTGGGTCATTCTTAAAATAATGTACAGTTTGGACAGTGAAATGCTTCATGTGCAATATTGTTATTTCTATCATGTTTCATGATATAGTTAAATTGTGCTAGGGTTTGAATGAAAAGGCATCACTGACTACACCTCATACTTGCCAAAAAATAATGTATCATCTTCTTTTAATGTGCATGCCATGGCAATGATGTCATTACCGTAACACACATATAAAGACCCATAAGATTTTGATTTCTAATTTTGATGTATTATTTTTATATAAATTATATGTTGCAATTATGATGCAAACATTACAACCAAAAATCTATGAATATCTCGCTCAAAATTCAGAAAACATTGAAAGTTTACACATTCAAAAGGCCAAAATAAATTTTTGTAATATTTGATTTGTGCTTTTTCTGTTTAAAATTTGGATAAAATAATCAATTACTGTGTTATATTATTTCTTGGACAAGCAAGTATCTATAGAACATGCATACATTTGTCTGCATGGTATAATTAGCCTGTAAACGGGGTTTAATCACAAGAAAAGTTACGGAAATGACACATTTTTCTTGTTATGGAAATGACGTTACGGAAATGACAGTTGACGGGCGGACGAACGGACGGACAGGGGCAACGCTATATGCCCTAATGGCGGGGGCATAATAAAACACAATTCTAATGCATTTGCGAATGTAAGGTGGCGTGTGATTGGATAACCACAAAACTCTGAGACCGTACGATACACTGTCGAAAACCCAAAATCATTACGTAATGTCACTTTCTATTAGCTGACATTTGATTTTACGCAGTTCACAGTGCTTGCCGTTTTGTGCAAAAAATAGCACGGTTAAAGAAACAACCGACTAAGTGCAGTTGAATAGGAATAAATGTATTGCAAAATTCCCATTAAGGGAGGTAAATTGGCAATATTATGGTCGCAAATATCGTTTTACGGCTCTGCTAACGCGTCGCCGTAAAACTAAAATTCCAGTCGTAAAAAACGCCGATTTCCCTCCACAAATATCAATTTAGATACTGTTATTCGCTTGTTTACACTTCTTTTAAATACCAGACATGTTTAATCAAGTCAGTTGAAGTCATCAGAATTTTTAATCGTGAGACTTTTAACATATGAAATCATGCCTTTACCATGTTTACGTCTTATTACCCTCTTGTAGTCGCTGACCTCGGTAGCTCAGTCGGATGCGCGTCTGACTGGTGATCAGGACGACGCGGGTTCGATTCCTGCCGGGGGCCTCAACATTCTATCGTGGAGATTGATTATGGAATCTTTTCTACGGTCATTCAAACAAACAAAACACACTTTTTGTTGAGATTTGTTGTATATTGTGTACTGCATGGGAAAGAAAATAATAAAGAATGCGGAAATGCAAGAAATTACAATATGTTAAAAACTGCGTAAATAACGTTAACCATTATTTCAAGGTCAGACGGCTGTTTACGGTCAGATTTATGACCCAGGTAGTCAAGGTTTCTGTAGAAATGAGCGGCATGTGGGCTTGGATATTAAGCAAAAGGTTTACAAATTCTAAACAAATCTTTCGTGTGCTGCTATAATTTATTAAACCAGTTCGACAAAAATTCATCAGCTCGTTTTTGGGACCTAATGGAGACGTTATCTTAAAAAAAAAAAAAAAAAAAAATAACGGTCACCAAAATCCGAACAAATCTTTGGTAGGATACAATTACACATTGTATAGAGTTTGACCAAAATGCATAAAATCGTTCATTTGATAGGGTCCAGTCAATTTTTTTTGTGCAAAATGCGACAGTTTTCGGAAGTCTGTGACCTTGAAAATAAGGTATAGGTCGCGAAAATCTAATAAAATCTTTGGTCGGCCGCAATGATATTTTGTACCAAATTTTATTGAATTCCGTCAATTTGTTGAAGAGATGTGTTGTAGACTAGCGTGTATGACTTTTCTGAAGTAAAAGCCTCGTTTAGCACAAATTTGAATGAAAAGCAGGATGATATATGCCACTTTAACAATCAAAAAGAAGGCAAAAACGTGTTTTGTTGGGAAAAACGGGGTCTTTCTTTCAGCACGTGTTGCCATGGCAACGGACTTCAAAGGTGGAAACTGTTTACATTTTTCAAAATCACAACTCATACTATGTCATTTGGCAAAATATTAAGGATTTTGAAGACGAGGCCAAAAACGGCCCTTGTCGACCCTAGCCCTTTGGCAATTACTTAAGTACTTCACAATGGTAGTCTTTAGTTATTCACACTCTGTTAAGAATAAATGGTTAGTTGATAACACGCATTGCCAAACTGCAATTTGCTAAGGAGTGTAACACTTTATACTGAATTTGAAAAAGCAAAGCTAACCAGTACTTTTAGGTATAATATGTACGTTATTTACTGTTTAATTAACCAATTATAAACAAAGTAACTTAAGAAAAAAACATCTAAGTTTCTATTGGATTTTACTCAAATCTGGCAGAATAACTCCATGTTAACTCCCTAGTGAACTATAGTTAACTAGGGAGTGAACTTGTAGTCAACTCTAGGGTCCAAATGTAGTCTGAATGTAGTCAACTCCTAGTTAACTTGGTGTAAAGATTCGTCTGAATGGTACTGTATTGTTGTTTTTGCCAAAAATGACACAAAACATGCAAAATCAGCTGACTAAGTGATTTTCCTTGAATTAAAATGACTTTAAATCATGCCTTTGTCTTCACTTTAATAAAATAAGTTGATACATTTAACTTAGATAAAATTTCTTAAGCATAGTTACAGAAAATTAACTGATGATTTTTTTCTAGAAATGGTGTTACACTCCTTAGAACACATATTCTGCCCTGCAAAGAGCATGTTTTGCATCAGACTGCAGTAAATTTTGCTGGAGATCTAGTTTGGGGATGTCTTCCAGAAAAAACAAAACAGAACATTTAAATACCACCTTTCTGAAAAAAATATCACATGCTGAACACAAAATGTTACACTCCTTAGATTTATGGGTTGCGGTCTTTTGAAGCTTCTTGACAAAAGTTCAAATACAGCCGGTATGAAAACATATCATTTCTTTGACCAAAACATGTTGTCAGATACAAAAAATCTTTACACATACATGCCAGTTATAAATAGCACTCAGCAGCCATTTCAACCAATAAAGGTATTGATTTTATGTACAAGGTATTTTTTAAGGGACTGTTTCCAATTTACCATGCTAAATTCAAAATGGATAGTAATATTGTCATAGGTATTCAGTATTTCATAGCTGAAATATTGATGATTCATATTTAGTCTGATTTTACCAAATGGTTTTACCTTTTACACTGCTGTATTTCTCTGAAATTTAATATGACTAAATTCTGTCACACTAAAAGTGTTACACTCCTTAGGTTTTTCGCTAGTTTTTTCCGCATAACTTTTTTATTTCTTGTTCAATATTGATGAAACTTCACATGATTGAAAAGGACAACAGAACACATCTTTAAGATATGTTTTTTCTACAATTTATTGTACAATGTGAGTATGGGATGTCAAATTATAAATGGATGCATTTTTTTTTAAACATGCCCATATAGTTTTTTGTCTTCTCTGTGTGTGTGTGTGTCAATTAACATTTTCGTGTTTGTTCGCTCAATAACTTTTAAACTACTTGACATATTTTCATGAAACTTAGAATAAATGTTAAACATTATGAGACGGCATGCAGAACACATGAACCATAACTCTTGCTTTCCTACTTTCAGAGTTATTGCCCTTTGAATATTGAAAATGGCCATTTTTACCATACACTTGTGTCTGCTCTGTAACTTTAAAACCGTTTGAGATAATTTCATGAAACTTCGAACAAATGTAAAGCAAGATAATAGGATAGGCAGAACACAAGAACCATAACTCTTGTTTGCATACATTATAAATTATTTCCCTTTGAACATAGTAAATTATGTGTCTGTTAACATCTTCGTGTCCGCTCCATGACTTTTAAATGGTTTGACATATTTTCATGAAACTTCACACAAATGTTAAACACCATCCGACAACTCGCAGAACACCTGAACCATAACTCTTGATTTTCTACTTTCAGACTTATTGTCCTTTGAATATTGAAAATGGCCATTTTTACCATACACTTGTGTCCGCTCCGTAAATTTAAAACCGTTGTTTCTTTGGCTCATATTTTACTGATGGCTGTAGCCGGGGGTATTAGTGAGCATATGAGCATATGCTCACTTGATTGTCTAGTTTAGACAAAACATGGGGTAGTAGTTGTTCAATAATTAGAGCAAGCATGTAAGTAAGTAGTCAAGGTGTTTGAATGCTTAGGGTAAATAGTAAATACTGTTATTCGGCAATTTTCCAGGGTCTTAAAACAGGTATGTATTACCTGAGAACTAAGCCAGCAGCCCAGGCCATACAATTCACAGTAGACAAAACCAAGCTGAAACAGAGTACCAAAGATACAGTTGAGAAGACCCCCGAGGAGAAGAAGTCTGACGAAAACATGGCGGCTATGGTGTGTTCTCTGCAGAACAAGGATGATTGCCTCATGTGTGGATCTTAATTTTATCTACCTCAGATTTTTGTCTTTCAGTTAAATGAATAAATGGATGAGTGTTTGATGTAGGAAAAGCTTTAGCAGGAACGGGAGACATACCATGTCATGAGAATACCTATTTATACCCATTTATGAACCACAAAGGTGCAGATCAGTCGGAGCATTTGCGCAGTCCGATTGGATAGTACAGTACCTCTAGTTTCTATATCCGAAATGTCAAGACACTTGTAAGTCAGGGTCGCTGAATTTATCTACCAAGTCAGGTTGTTCAAAGCATCGTTAGCTCAATGAGCTTGTTAGTGGTCAGATTATTAACTGATCTAGCAATATTTAAGGTAGTGTTACTTTTACTGAAAAAATGAGAGCAGCGTTTGCACATTTTTTCAGCAAAAATAAGAGTATTTATGTTAACTAAGGACATTATTACTTTTGAACATCTGGCTTCTGGTTGCAAACCCTGAAGACTGGCTTTCTTATGACATGGCCCAACTATTGAAAGAAAGAAAGTTCACAGTGGCACTGAAAAGGGTTCTAGAAATAAAATTTCAAATCACAATAAAGAAGACAATTTGAAAGGAATTGTTAAGCTATTTTGAAGAAAAAAGTTTTAGAAAAAATGATAATTGAATGCATCAAACAACAGGCAATTCTAATGGATAGACACAGCTAAGGCTGACACGATTAATCGTATAATCGATTAATCGATCGATAAACTCCACAAAAATGATCATCATTTCTGATTTGCTTTTAATCGATTACTTGATAGGTACAATTTATTAGCCAAAGTTATGCCTAAAATAGCTGGACGAGTGGCAAACAGTGCAGACCCTGATGAGACGCCGCATTATGCGGCACGCTGCATTATGCGGCGTCTCATCTGGTTCTACACTATTTGCTCTGGCCTGTCTGTTCAAATATACATAATGTAAAGTGCAACATATGGTATGCTTCATGCTCAGACAGAAAGCCAGACAGGTAAAATAATGACAAAAACCTTAGCGATTACTAATCGATTACAATGACAGGACTGATAATCGATTATCTTTTCAGCTCCGATTAGCCAGCCCTAGACACAGCATGCATTTATATACTAGAAAACCAAAAAGATATTCTCTGAAATTTATCCCAATTATACCTCGTGGCATGGTACTATTGGTAATCCTCAGTGGCTCAAACTACCCCTGCCTCAAAGAATTCATGGTCCCAAGGGTGTAGTAACAATTTTTCTTCGTAAATGTGCACAGTAGCACAGGGCTGAGATCAAGCTGTAAGATCGCATATGCTTTGCTAGCTTTACTGAAAAGCAGCCAAGAATGTAAACTATTTGTGCGTTTGTGTATATTTGTTGTATTTATATTAACCCTTATCTTGCTGTTCACGACAACCCCTATCTTTGCAAACAGTGTAGATCCAGATCAGATGGCTTCTGAAGAAGCCATCTGATCAGGATCTACACTTTGGCATTCAGTTTATGAATTTGTAGCAATAAATTACATAAAGTAATTTGATTGGTTGATAGACAGAAATGGGTGTGGCTTAAATGAATATTCAGCAAGATAAGGGTTAACAGTGCTATGTTAAACATTTTATTGTGCTACATGAATTTTCATAGCCCCTTATTAAGATGAGGGATAATATTACTTTTCCTAGTTTGTGTGTACTCACCAGTTTGATTGATGTACACACAGACACAGGCTTTTGCTGGCTGCACATGTCCTAAAACAATTTTTCTTGCAAGTAAAAGACAACAGCTATTACTTAGAGGATAACTATTCAAAATTGTGATTTGGGGGGTAAATCTGGTTTTACAGTTGGAAGTTTTTTTATTTTATGGCGACGGGTTAGCAGGGACATCAATTGAAATTGGTGAGCACAAAACGGAGAGAATACCTCCACAAATGACAATCTTCAAGACAGTTTTCCCATTCTAATGCTCTTATTTGGCTGTTTCTTTTAAAATGTGTGCCATTTTTCTCAAAGTGGCAAGCACTGTCAGCTCGTAAAACCAAATATCAGCCAATGAAAAGCAACATTACATGTTGACATCAGGGGCCAGTTGTTCAAAGCATCGTTAGCTTAACGAGCTCGTTAGTGGTCATATTGTTAGCTGTTCTAGCAAGTTTAATACTTAAAATTTTGGTATTTTTGCTGAAAAAATGTGAGCATTTTTCAGCAAAAATAGCATATTTGCCATAATAAATGATCAGTTTTAACGATATATTAACTAACGATGTCGTTAGTTTTGAACAACTGGCCCCTGGTTTCCAACAGTGTACCGCAGGATATACCGTTGCTAATTTTGACATTATCCAATCAGATATTGTGTTAACCCTGTATAACAAATGGAATCTTCCTCATTATGTAAAGGATGTGTCCATTTCAAAATTGAGGGGTGTCAGGTTGTGTTTTCTTCAAAATTTATTTGGAAAATGACGGAACTTTTAGCAAACAGTGGAGGCCCTGATCAGACGCAGCATTATGCGGCGTCTGATCTTGGCCTGCACTGTTTGCGAGGGTACCCGTTTTGGGATTCCCAGTACCGAATGGGTTAAATGTTAAATAAGCAAATGTATTAGAGATCTAAATTAATACTGCTCCAATTTTCCTGGACTTAAACTTTTATATTAATTTCAAACTTAATAGGCAAACGAATTTTAATGGCGATGAAATTCTGACCATCAGCATGTAGTTATGTATTAGCATTACAACATGAAAGGATTATTTTTTTTGCGCTACTGCCAATAATTAAAGAAATAATCAAAATGATATATGTTTTTATGGCCGGCAAATGGCTTATAATGTTGACTTGGCCATTGAATTTTAAAACAAACTTGGGTATACAGTTAAATTCTGCCGTTAAGACCAGCTGAAATTAAGACTTATTCTGCTTTTAAACATGTATATTTAGATGATTGATTCATACTGTTTACTGCACCCAATGTTTTCTAGTAAGAAACCACCTTTATGACTGCTCAAAAGTGGTCTTAACAACCACTTTAGAACAGTTCCAAAGGTGGTCTTGACACAAGATTTGGTAAATTATATTCTAGGAATTTTTCTAAATGACTTGCTTTATACTAGCAATTTTACTCTATATGAACAGTGATGGTTAGTTCAGCTGGCCCGCAAAGACACAGTTGTTCAAAGCTGTCCAAGGCATTAATTAACAGAAGAATTTAAGAATTCGATATTGCAAATAGATGAATATTTCTGAACAAAGTGAATAGGTTTTTGCTACTCTCTTTGTTTTCAGCAGGATTACCAGTGTGTTAGCTTTTGCACTGGCACATTTCCTATTTCCATCATTTTCCAGTTGAAGCTAGTTGGGGCAGGGCTGGAAAATTCCACTTGTCTTCTTACCATGACTAGTAACAATTTTGGAGGATGAGTAAAACATTTATCTAGTCTCAATGAAATTTACCAGAACCTACATGCCAGTGGCCATAAAGGACGAGATAAATTTGAATTTTCTAGTCCTGACTAAAAAGGACATGCTGAACATATGCTCTTAGAAAACTTGCGATCAAAAAAAAAAAAAATAAATAAATAAAATGGCCTATCTGAGCCTTAGGTCCCTGAACATCAGGAAATCAACTTGAGGAACAGTGTGTGCAGTTTGATCAGTTGGCTTGTTGTATGAGCATTGTACAGTGTCAGGGCTATCCTATGATTGATAAACCAAGCCTGTGTAGAAACCAGGACCCAGTTTTTTTAAAGCATCGTTAGTTTAACAAGCTTGTTAGTGGTTTAAATTTTTTTAATGTTCCAGCCAGTACATTATCTAACATAGTCTTATTTTTGCTAAAATAAATGGGAGCAGCTTTTGCAAATACAGCAGCTTTTGCAAAAAATAGCAGCTTTTGCATTTGAAAAAGCAACTTGCATTTTTTCTTGCATTTTCTTGCAACTTGCATTTTTTCAGCAAATATAATAGCATATTTTGCCATGTTAAATGATCAAAGTTTTAACGGTATGTTAACTAATGACATCATTAGTCCTGATTCAATTCCAACATTTCCTTGCCTTAGCATTGTGTAATTTGAGCTGTGACAAGCAAAAAAAAAAAGGGTCTTCAGACATACTGTAAGCAAAGACTCCAATCAGTCTGTTTATCCTCTCTTAACCCTTATCCTGCTGTTCACAACAACCCCTACCTTTACAAAGAGTGTAGATCCAGATCAGATGGCTTCTAAGAAGCCATCTGATCAGGATCTACACTCTTTGTAATTTAGTTTGTGAATTTGAATGAAAACATATTGTGTCATCCGATTTGCTGATAGTCAGAAATGGGTGTGGCTAATTCAGATATTCAGCTGAATAGGGGTTAATACAGCGTCTCTGTTTACAGGAAAAAAAAACTTTGGGTCATTGACCATCCACATTACACATGACAAAGATCGATCAGACACTGCAGATGTGCAGGCTGATCAGTCTTTGATGGCAGAACATGTTCAAAGACATATTTGCTTAGGGGGATATGATTGCCATTGTTGACATTGCTCTACGAATCATACCAGCATTCATTAAAGACTAGGTTATGCCTTAGCTTTTCGTTTGCTTTTCTTTCCTGCATGGTGTCCTAATTGGAGATCCAAATTGCCCACTGGGTCTGATTGTTTGTTTGTGGGCATCTGTCTGTCTATCTCAAAATCATGTATGCTCTATAACTTGATAACCGTTCAAGCTATCGTCACCAAACTTCATACAAATATTAATCAACATTAGAAGACGTGCAGAGTGCAAGAACTATAACTCTTGCATTTATACTTTTTGCGTTATTTCCCTTGGAAATTTGTTGGTCACAAAATTGTCTATGTATGTATGGGCAAATGGTGTCTGGTCATTAACTTCCTTATTTTAAGATGGATTTTGAAATTACTTGGCAGAAATGTTAATCATCATGAGACGATGTGTCGCATGCATAACCCAGCTCAGTACCTCTAAAGCCAAGGTCATACTCAAGAGGTCAAAGGTCAAAAAAGGTCTTTTTTTCGTGTTCGGTCAATAACTTTCTTATTCCTGGATGGATTTTGAAATTACTTGGCAGAAATGTTAACAATCATGAGACATTGTGTTGCGCACAAGACCCAGGTTGGTACCACTATGGTCAAGGTCATACTTAGAGGTCAAAGTACAAAAGAGGGTCTTCTTTTCCTGTCCGGTCAATAACTTTTTTTTTTCCGGATGGACTTTTTAGCTCACCTGACCACGAAGTGCTCATGGTGAGCTATTGTGATCGGTCAATGTTCGTCGTGTGTCGTGCGGCGTCAACAATTTGCTTTAAATGCTAACTCCTCCTTAACCCTTGAGCCAATATCAATAAAACTTCATAGGAATATTGCTGAGGTGACCCTCTACAAAAATAGCTAAAATTGTTCTGCTCCGCTGAACAAGATGGCCGCCAGAGCTAAAAATAGAAAAATCTTTAAATGACAACCTCTCCTGTACCTTAAGGCCAATTTCATTCAATGTTTATAGGAATGTTGCTTAGGTGACCCTCTACCAAACTAGCTAAAACGTTTCTGCTCAGGTGAACAAACTGGCCGCCAGAGCTAAATATAGAAAATTCTTTAAAGGACAACTCCTGTACCATTGGGCCAAATTAATTCAAACTTCATAGGAATGTTGCTTATGTGACCCTCTACGAAAATAGCTAAAACGGTATTGCTCTGATGAGCAAAATGGCCACCATAGCTAAAAATAGAAAAACCTCGTAAATTTGCTTCAAACACAAACTCCTCCTCAACCCTTGGGCCAATTTGATTCAAACTTCACAGGAATGTTGCCCAAAAGACTCCCTACCAAAATAGCTAAAATTGTTGTGCTCTGACAAACAAGATGGCCACCAGAGCTAAAAATAGAAAAAATCTTTCAACGACAACTCCTCCTGTACCCTTGGGCAAATTTTATTCAAACTTCATAGGAATGTTGATTAGGTGACCATCTACCAAAATAGCTGAAAAGGTTCTGCTCTGATGAGCAAAATGGCCACCATAGCTAAAAATAGAAAAAACATTGTAAATTTGCTTCAAACACTCACTCCTCCTTAACCCTTTGGCCAATTTGATTCAAACTTCACCGAAATGTTGCCCCAATGACTCACTACCAAAATAAATAAAATCGTTATGCTCTGACAAACAAGATGGCTGCCAGAGCTAAAAATAGAAAAATCTTTTAACGACAACTCTGCCTGTACCCTTAGGCACATTTTATTCAAACTTCATAGGAATGTTGCTTAGGTGACCATTTACCAAAATAGCTGAAAAAGGGTCTGCTCTGATGAGCAAAATGGCTGCCATAGCTAAAAATAGAAAAACATCATAAATTTGCTTCAAACACAAACTCCTCCTTAACCCTTGGGACAATTTGATTCAAACTTCACAGGAAGTATGTAGGTGACTCCCTAATGCGGCTCTTACACTGTCACGACTTTGACCACGATTGTCCACGACTGTCTCAAGACCAATGGGGACCATGAAAATCATGGCAAATCAGGGCATACACGGTTCCGATTTCACTACCCATCGAATACTCACAAGATTGCTACGACACTTCTACGAACAATCACGATAGCTGTAAGATAATGGAGCCGATTTACAACGATCCTCCACGATAGACAACAATGTCTTAAGATCCTATAGGATTCTGCTACAACTGCACCACGATTGCTTCAAGATATCAGAGATCATACACGATTTCTCACGATCCCTGCAAGACTGCTCTACGACCAAGGCCGAATTGGCACAATGATTAAAGACTCAGTACGATCATGGAGGATTCGATACGATTTACTCACGATTAACCAAGACTTCTCCCGATTCATCAGGATTTATAATGATCTGGGTATATAAAAGTGTTCGTCAGGATAAATCGTGCTAGCGTCGTCATCAATTGTAGTGCATTCCTGGTGAATCTTGCATTGTCGTGAGCAGTAGTTGTGATATCGTAGTAGATCGTACGGCAGTCGAAACGGAATCGTAGAGGCGTCGTAGATGATCTTGTCTCGTCGTAGCTCAATCGTGGTAGAATTCAGTCACGATTATTCAAGATTGGCCAGGATTACCACGACGACGGCTCACGACTGAGCTAAGATTTGAAAAATGATGCCGACTCGTCACGAATGTTTTGAACATGTCCAAAACAGTCCTGGTTACTCCCGAACTATCACGATCAACCACGATTCCTCAAGATCTCTGCGGACTTCTCTACGACCTTGTACACGATTTACCACAATTTAAAAAATCGTGGTGAGTCGTGGCCTAAATCGCGACAGTGTAAGAGCCCCTTAAAGCAATAGCTAAAATCATTCCACTCTGACTAACAAGATGGCTGCCAGAGCTAAAAATAGAAAATAAATCAAACTACTACTCCTTTACCCTTGGGCCAATTTCATTCAAACTTCATAGGGATGTTGCTTAGGTGACCCTCTATGAAAATCGCTAAAACGGTATTGCTCTGATGAGCAAAATGGCCGCCAAAGCTAAAAATAGAAAAACATCCTAAATTTGCTTCAAACACAAACTCCTCCTCAACCCTTGGGCCAAATTGATTCAAACTTCACAGGAATGTTGCCCAAATGACTCGCTACCAAAATAGCTAAAATTGTTATGCTCTGACAAACAAGATGGCCGCCAGAGCTAAAAATAGTAAAAAATCTTTCAACGACAACTCCGCCTGTACCCTTGGGCACATTTTATTCAATCTTCACAGGAATGTTGCTTAGGTGACCATCTACCAAAATAGCTGAAAAGGTTCTGCTCTGATGAGCAAAATGGCCACCATAGCTAAAATAGAAAAACATTGTAAATTTGCTTCAAACACTCACTCCTCCTTAACCCTTGGGCCAATTTGATTCGAACTTCACAGGAATATTATGTAGGTGACACCTAAAGAAATAGCTAAAATCATTTTGCTCTGACTAACAAGATGGCTGCCAGAGCTAAAAATAGAAAAATTCTTCAAACTACTACTCCTCCTTTAACCTTGGGCCAATTTCATTCAAACTTCATAGGAATGTTGCTTAGATGACCAACTACCAAAATAGTTAAAACGTTTTCGCTCTGATGAGCAAAATGGCCGTTATAGCTAAAAACAGAAAAACTTTGTAAATTAACATCAAAATGCGAACTCCTCAACCCTTGAGCCAATTTGATTCAAACTTCACAGGAATGTTAGGTGGCTCCCTACCAAAATAGCTAAAATAGTTCAAGGCGGCGAACAAGGTGGCCTCTAGAGCTAAAAATAGAAAAAATCTTCAAAGGACAACTCCTTACCCCTTGGGCCAATTTGTTTCAAACTTCACAGGAATATTTTGTCATTGACTCCCTACCAAAATAGCTAAAATTGTTCCGCTCTGACTAACAAGATGGCCGCCAGAGCTAAAAATAGAAAAATTCTTCAAACGACAATTTCTCCTTACCCCTTGGGCCAATTTATTCAAACTTCATAGAAATATTATGTTGTTGACCCTCTACCATATTAGCTAAATTGATCCCGCTCCGATGAACAAAATGGCCATCAGAGCTAAAAAAAGAAAAACATTGTAAATTTGCTTCAAACTTCACAGGAATGTTGCCCAGGTGACTCCCTACCAAAATAGTTAAAATCATTCCACTCATTCCACTCCGATAAACAAGATGGCCACCAGGGCTAAAATTAGAAAAAATTTTCAAACGACAACTCCTCCTGTACCCTTGGGCCAATTACATTCAAACTTCATAGGAATGTTGCTTAGATGGCTCTCTACCAAAATAGCTACAATGGTCTCGCTCCGATGAACAATATGGCCGCCAGAGCTAAAAATAGAAAAACATTGTAAATTTGCTTCAAATGCGAACACTTTCTAAACCCTTGGTCAATTTGATTCAAACTTCAAAGGAATGTTGCCTAGGTGACACCCTACCAAAATAGCTAAGATGGTTCCACTCTGATCAACAAGATGGCCACCAGAGCTAAAAACAGAATGTACTAGAGACGGTGACCTTCAGGTGAGCGAATCTGGGCCCTCTTGTAGAAGATAATCTATCGGCAGAACACCATTTGCAGCCCAGAAAACGAGGCCATAACATTCCCAGCTGATGGAATGATGGAACGGTCCTTGCCTTCTTTGGCGGGGTGAGCCAGGTCGCTTTCATTGTTTCGATTGTTGTTTGGTCTCTGGGCTGAAATGAAGGACCCATGTTTCATCCATAGTGACAAATCTCTGAAGAAAGTTGGCAAGATCTTCCTCAAAAGGTTGAGATTAGCATTTAGCATGCGATAATATGTGCCTGGTGTGCTTCTGATCAACTGTCTGATAGTCTTGGTACCCATCGGGCAGAAAGCTTTCTCATTGTAAGATTCTCTGTCAGAATGGAATGTACTCTTTCCTGTGAAATGCCAACTCTACTGGCTATCATGGACTTAATGACCATTTCTGGTGTTACAACACTGACAGGCCTTCGAGGACAAGGCTCTGTATGCCAAGATTAAATTCTTCCACCCACGTTTTCACTGTAGCATATAGGTGCATCTTTCCCAAGTGTTGCTACCATATCATGGATATTCTTAAATGTAAAACCTTTTTTATGCAAATATTGGATCACTGCTCTTTCATCGATTTTTTTTTCCATTTTGCAAAAACTGATTTGTCTTGTTTACCGTATTTAGCTCACCTGAGCCGAAGGCTCAAGGGGAGCTATTGTGATCACTCACCGTCCGTCATCGTCCGTCCTAACCTCCATCCACAATTGCTTTAAAGGACATCTCATGAACTACTGAACAGATTTTGACCAAGTTTGGCAGAAATGATCTTTGGGTGGTCCTCTCTCAAAGTTGTTCAAAAAATTCCATTCTATGCAGAACTCTGGTTGCCATGGCAACAAAAAGGGGAAAATAAGAAATAACCTTTAAAAATCTTCTTGTCTGAAACCAGAAGGCCCAGGTATTTGGTATGAAGCATCATCTAGTGGACCTCTACAAAGATTGTTCAAATTATAGCCCTGGGGCCAAAAATGCCCCCGCGCCAGGGGCCCAAAGGTTTTACATAGGCTTATATAGGGAAAACCTTTAAAAATCTTCTTGTCTGAAACCAGAAGGCCCATGTCTTTGATATTTGGTATGAAGCTTCATCTAGTGGACATCTACCAAGATTGTTCAAATTATAGCCCTAGGGCAAAAAACGGCCCTTGGGCGGGACCCACTGGTTTTATTAGCTCACCTGTCACATAGTGACAAGGTGAGCTTTTGGGATCACTTTTTGTCCGTCGTGCGTCCGTGCGTGCGTGCGTCCGTCCGTAAACTTTTCTTCAAACGACATCTCCTCCTAAACCACTGATCGGATTTTGACCAAACTTCACAGGAATGATCCTTAGGTGGGCCCCTTTCAAAGTTGTTCAAATGGTTCCGGTCCGTTGCACATATAGGTCACAGTAGCCAAAAATAGATTTTTTTCACCGAAAACTTAAAAAATCTTCTTCTCTGAAACTGCAAGGCCCAGGTCTTTGATATTTGGTATGAAGCTTCATCTAATGGACCCCTACCAAGATTGTTCAAATTATAGTGCTGGGGCCAAAAATGCCCCCGCACGGGGGCCCTTTGGTTTTACATGGGCTTATATAGGGAAAATCTTTAAAAATCTTCTTCTCTGAAACCACAAGGCCCATGTCTTTGATATTTGGTATGAAGCTTCATCTAGTTGACCCCTACCAAGATTGTTCAAATTATAGTGCTGGAGCTAAAAATGCCCCCGCACAGGGGCCCTTTGGTTTTACATGGGCTTATATAGGGAAAATCTTTAAAAATCTTCTTCTCTGAAACCGCAAGGCCCAGGTCTTTGATATTTGGTATGAAGCTTCATCTAGTGGACCCCTACCAAGATTGTTCAAATTATAATGCTGGGGCCAAAAATGCCCCCGCACGGGGGCCCTTTGGTTTTACATGGGCTTATATAGGGAAAATCTTGCTTTACATAGACTTCTATATGCAGGGTAAACCTTTAAAATCTTCTTCTCTGAAACCAGAAAGCCCAGGTCTTTCATATTCGATATGAAGCTTCATCTTGTGGACCTCTACCAAGATTGTTCAAATTATAGCCCTGGGGCCAAAATTGACCCTGCCTGGGGCCCACTTGTTATACATTGGATCAGGTGAGCGAACCAGGGCCCTCTGGGCCCTCTTGTATAGGCTTATATAGGGAAAACATATTAAAATCTTCTTGTCTGAAACCACAAGACCCAGGTCTTTGATATTTGGTATGAAGCTTCATCAAGTGGACCTCTACCAAGATTGTTCAAATTATAGCCCTGGGGCCGAAAATGCCCCCACGCCGGGGCCCAAGGGTTTTACATAGGCTTTAAATAGGGAAAAATCTTCGTCTGAAACCAGAAGGCCCAGGTCTTTGATATTTGGTATGAAGCTTCATCTAGTGGACCACTAATAAGATTGTTCAAATTATAGCCCTGGGGCCAAAAACAGCCCGCCCCGGGGCCCACTGATTTTATAAAGGCTTATATAGGGAAAACGTATAAAAATCTTCTTGTCTGAAACCAGAAGGCCCAGGTCTTCCATAACGGGCCTCCGTGGCCTAGTGGTTTAGAGCGCTGATTCTTGATCATTAGGTCTCTCACCACTGTGGTTTGAGCCTCGCTCGGGTCACATGTGAGACGCCAAGTTCTGCAAGGGAAAGTCAGGTGGTTTTTCTCCGGGCACTCCAGTTTTCGCCCACCTCTGATTAACGATTGGCCTGATATGAGTGAAATAATCTTGAAAAGGCCTTAACAACAAAACCAAAAAAAAACCAAAACAGGTCTTTGATATTTGGTATGACACTTCATCTAGTGGACCTCTACCAAGATTGTTCAAATTATAGCCCTGGGGCCGAAGGCCCCGCCGTGGGGCCCAATGGTTTTATATAGGCTTATATAGGGAAAACATAAAAATCTGTGTCTCAAACCAGAAGGCCCAGGTCTTTTATATTTGGTATGAAGCTTCGTCTAGTGGACCTCTACCAAGATTGTTCAAATTATAGCCCTGGGGCCTAAAACGCCCCCCGCGCCGGGGCCCACAGGTTTTACAAAGGCTTATATAGGGAAAACCTTTAAAAATCTTCTTGTCTGAAACCAGAAGGCCCAGGTCTTTGATATTTGGTATGAAGCTTCATCTAGTGGACCTCTACCCAGATTGTTCAAATTATAGCCTTGGGGCCAAAAACGACCCCGCTCCGGGGCCAACTAGTTTTACATAGCCTTATATATGGAAAACCTTTAAAAAAATCTTCTTCTCTGAAACAGAAGGCCTGATCTTTGATATTTGGTATGAAGCTTAATCTAATGGACATATACCAAGATTGTTCAAATCATAGCCCTGGCGCCAATAATGCTCCTGCGCCGGGGCCCACCGGTTTTACATAGGCTAATATAAGGAAAACCGTTAAAAATCTTCTAGTCTGAAACCAGAAGGCCGAGGTCTTTGATATTTGGTATGACTATTCATTTAGTGGACCTCTACCAAGATTGTAGCCGTGGGGCCAAAAATGCCGAAGGGCCGGGGCCCACTGGTTTTACATAGGCTTACATAGTGAAAACCTTTAAAAATCTTCTTGTCTGAAACCAGAAGGCCCAGGTCTTTGATATTTGGTATGAAGCTTCGTCTAATGGACCGCTACCTAGATTGTTCAAATTATAGCTGTGGGGCCAACTGGTTTTACTGGTTTTACCTAGCCTTTTATAGGGAAAAACCTTTAAAAAATCTTTTTCTCTGAAACCAGAAGGCCCAGGTCTTTAATATTTGGTATGAAGCTTCATCTAATGGACCTATATCAAGATTGTTCAAATATAGCCATGGGCCAATAATGCTGCAGCCCGGGGCCCACTGGTTTTACATTGGCTATTAATAGGCGCGTTGCCGAACCAAGTTCAGTGGACAAAAACATACCTCACCACCATAAAGGATGAAACTGGTCTCAAATTAAAGATAAATGTCCCTACTTTATTTATAAATTGGTCGTACCCTCCAATATGGGTAGCATCATACTAAAAATGGGGAGATAACTCTTCATTCGTTGAAACCATAATCAAACAGCTCGTACTTCTACATGAATTTCACTCATTTCAAAACTGTCTTTTTTACGCAAATTGTTCCGTTTTCGTCAAGAACATTTCAATTTTGTACTTTTTGTGTGCAATTTGGGCGCTATTTTTTGATTGGTTGATATTTTATGAGGAGATAACTCTTCCTACCATATGAAATCGGATTTTTCACCTGTGATCGTTCTTTCTGCTAACTTAAGTTTTAAAAACACATTATATATCTTGTAATTTTCTAAACATGTAACCATTTCGCTAATCAAAACATTACATTTAGACATCCTGATACCCATAGTGGCTTCGAAACCCACTGTCAAAGGTACACACCCTGCGTGAAAAAGGTATAAGTTTAATGCGTTTTTCCAATACATTTTAAGAAAGTCATTTTACATCCAACTGTCAGCGCATTTATCTCCGTGAACTCAAATCGTCGATATGTAACAGTTAAATCAATGCCGAGTCGACGTTAAGGCGTCCAAAATTTCCCATTGAGTCAACGTTGTGCGAATTCAGTGAGTTCAGCGACTCTCTGTCTGATCAGCCAGTAGACTTAATTTCATGGACAGATGTTAATGAAAATGCGAGGTTCTCTAAAAGAAGATACTATACGTAGCAATTGCACCAGGTTGTGCCTGCACATATTTAAAATGTCGTTACATTAACAAGCTCATGCAACGAAAGGTTCGGTAAACCCCACCTCGGGAAAGTGAGGCCTACCCCAACCCCGTAAAAGTGGGATTTACAGAGGCAAATGTTATTTTCCTTATAAACCACTCAAAACAAAGAGCGCTGCAACGTGTGTGAACCACATCAATGAGGCGGTTTTAACGAGCACCTACAAGCAATATTTAGCTTAAAATAACACAAACAATAAAATTATCATTTTTTTCTTCTGAAAATGTTTACACTTTAAAGTCCTAAAATCACTTTATACTACAAATAAAAATCAAAAATGAGTTCCTTTAAGAGCAACGAAAACATTCATAAGAAAGAAGATGGGTCATACTACGTAGTTTCGGCTAATAAAGCCTCATCAGTGACCCTGTAATGATCCGGCAAAGAAAGCCAGAGGAAACATACTGCAATTTTGCAAATTTCGAATAGGCAGTCGATACAAAGACTGATATAAATCAAATTGGGGTCCAAAAAATTAAAAACCTGTATAGAATATGAGTCTAAACAAAACATTTATTTTTTATTTCTCAGAATATTCACGCTGATCTCAAAGGACCAAAAGTAAAATATAAACTACACTATGGTTGATGTACGGGGAGACGTTTTACGGCCGCCACACGGCACAACACCAGCTGCAGTGAAGGCAAATAAAAATCAAAAATGAGTTCCTTTAAGAGCAATGAAAACATTCATAAGAAAGAAGATGGGTCAAAGTCGCGTTAATGAAATGAACAGGCTCGACTTTCGAAAAATGAGACAGCCTTCAGTTAAGCATTTTATAGAGTGTTTATAAATTTCGGTGCGCAATCATTTTAAAATATTTTCAATGACTTTTAAAACCTGCCCTCTCCTCAGCCTCTGTGCACTCCTCCCCGACACACTAAATCAAAGAACATGGGATGGGGTAAGTTTCATTGTGGCATAGTTATCGATATTTGCATGTTGACCCCGTCTAAAAACATCGGAGTCACTATTCACTGGGCCGTAAAACGTGAATAAAAATCAGCCAACAAAATACAGTTTTTGTAAAAATAGAATGTACGCATTCGAGACTGATCGTTGTCGTTGTAAAAATGTACGCATTTCGAGATATTCTAAATTTTGAGTGAACTCGCACAAAAATTATGCTGGATCAAGTATCTGACTCATGTGACAGCAATGCATCAAAAATATTGACGTGATCTGTCACCTGGCATCTGGCAAGCCTTACAAAGGGTTCACCATCCCAATGAACGGTCAAAGACTGCAAATGCCTGCCTTGGGGCACACTGTCAACAGCCGTGCATATTGATGATGAAGTAGAAATGACAGGATTGCCAAGGCTAGTGCAGCTTTTGGCCAGCTACGTGGTCGTGTTTGGTATTGAAGTAGAATCAGACAGAAAGCTGAAAGCCTACAGATTTGTGGTGCTGTCAACACTATTATATGCATGTGAAACGTAGACAGTTTACAACGGCACGTGAAAAGACTGAACCACTTCCATACAAGCTGTCTTGGGAAACTTTGAAATATTAAGTGGCTACACAGACGGGCCTCCGCGGCCTAGTGATTAAGAGCGCTGACTCTTGATCATTAGGCCTCTCACCGCTGTGGTTCGAGCCTCGCTCGGGTCACATGTGAGACGCCAAGTTCTGCAACGGAAGGTCAGGTGGTTTTTATCCGGGTACTCCGGTTTTTGCCCACCCCTGATTAAAGATCGGCTCGATATGAGTGAAATAGTCTTGAAAGGGCCGTAAAACCAAAAAAAAAAAAAAGTGGCTACACAGGATTCAAGACATAGAAGTCATGAAAGGGTTGGAGATGCAGATTGTACATGATCTTCTTAAACTGGCACAATTAAGATGGACAGGCCATGTTACCAGGATGCTTGAGAACCCTTTGCCGAAGAAAATCCTATATGGAAGACTAGAAATGGTCAAACGCTCCTAAGGTGGTCAGAAGAAGCGTTACTATATCACATTGTAAGCCTCCTTCCAGGACTTCAGCATACCAGCAGATTCGTTGGAACAAACTGCACAGGACCGAGTAAAGTGGCAAGGCCTCGTCAGAAGAGGGGCTAGTGAAAAGAATCAGAGAAGCCGAGAAGAAACGTGCACAGCGCAAAAGCCAAAGCTAAGGCATAACCAACAGCGTTGTCTTCCTCTAACCTCTGTTGTTTTATCTGCAACAGACAGTTCAGAGCTGGAATTGTTCTCTAAAACCATCTAAGAACACACGAAGCGTAGCATTTCTCGCATGCGAAAAAGATTGGTCACTTTCAGTTATGATAGACGAAATATTACTTTCAAAACTAACTGTCAGGATTTCGATCTTAATAACACCGTAAAAAATTCAGACATGTGGGAGATTTAATTCTTTTATATATGGCCACTTCTTAGCTCTACTGAGTACGAAGTGCTTACAGTGAGCTTTTGTGACCTTGGGCCGATTTGATTCAAACTTCACAGGAACGTACGTAGGTGGATCCCCACCAAAAATGCCAAAAACGTTTCGCCCCGATGAACAGGTTAGCTGCCGGAGCTCAAAATAGAAGGAAAAACTTCAAACGACAACTCCTCCTTTACCTCTGGGCCAGTTTAAATCTTGCTGTTGCTGAGGTGACCATTTGCTTTATATGTTAACTCCTAATGAACCCATGTGCCAATTTGATTCAAACTTTACAGGAATATTGCCTATTGGCTCCCTGCCAAAATAGCTAAAACTGTTATGCTTTCATGACAAGATGGTTGCCAGAGCTAAAAATAAAAATATATTCAATGGACAGTTCCTCCATTATCCCTCGGCCAATTTTAATTCTAACTAAATGTGAATATTGCTGAGATAAACCTCCAAAATGTCAACAATTTGCTTTTTATGCATATTCCTCCTTAACACTAGGGCTTGGATGTAAACTTCACAGGAATGTTGCCTAGCAGGCTCCCTACCAGAACAGCTAAAATTGCTCCTCTCCGATGAACAGGATGGCCGCCAGAGGTAAACTAGAACAAGTCTTCAAACAAAACTCCTTTACCTTGGGCCAATTGCATTCAAGCTTCATAGGAACGTTGATTAGGTGACCCTTTTCCAAATAGCTAAAACGGTCCTGCTTTGATGAGCAAAATGGCCAACAGTGTTTAAAATAGAAGCAAATAAATTTCGCTTTAAATGCTAACTTCTCCCAAACACTTTTGCAGATTTGATTCAAACTTCACGGGAACATTGCCTAGATGGCTACCTACCAAAACTTGCAAACAGCGTTCTGCTCTGATGAACAAGATGGCTGCAAGAGCAAAAACGTCTTCCAACGACAACTTCTCTTCTTCATCACTGGACTCTTGCATAGGTGACCCTCTACCAAAGTAACTAAAACGGTTCCGCTCTGATGAGCAAAATGGCAATGAGAGATAAAACTAGAGTAACTTTAACAGGATAATTTAACGTTGCCTCCCTATATAGCTACCAAATATCTGAAATTGATCCATTCCGATGAACCAGGTGGCAGCAGGAGTTAAAGTTAGAAACATATTTGAACGACAATTTTTTTCAATTTCATTCAAACTTCATAAGAATGTTGCTTGGGCGACTCTTTATCAAAATAATAAAAATTATGGTTCCGTCCTTAAATATAAATCGCTACTGGAGATAAAATTAGGAAAAGGTCAACAATTTGCTTTATATGCCAACTCCTTAACCTTTGGGCCACTGATTCAAACTTCACAGGAATGTATCCATAGGTGGCCCCCTACTAAAATAGCTGCAAACATAAAACTCTGATGGACAATATGTCCGGCAGTTCTAAAAAATTAAAACAAAAAATGAAAACTTCAAACGAAAACTTTCACTTTACCTACTTTACACCTAGACGAATTTCATTCAAACCCCATGGGAAAAGTTCTTAGGAGACTGCTATCAAAATAAATAAAAGGCTTCTTCTTCATGGACAATATGGCTATCAGAGCTCAAAATAGAAAACACCTCAACGATTTGCATTAAACGTCAACTCCTTCTTAACCCATGAGCCAATTTGATTCAACCTTTACAGTTATGTTGCCTAGGTGACTGCCTACCACTATAGCTAAGACAGGTTCACTATGATGAATAAAATGGCCGCCAATGTTAAAAATAGAAAAAAAAACGACCACAACTCCTATACCCTGAGGTCAATTTCAATGAATCATCATATTAATATTGCTCAGGTGACCCTCTACCAGAATTGAAAAACGCCCCGCCCTGATTGACAAAATGGCCATCAGAGCTAAAACTAGAAAAATATTTAAATGATAACTACACCTACACCTTTGGTTCTATATTTCCTAAAACTTCACAGCAATGCTGAACAAAATGGCCAACAAAGCTAAAAATTGAAGAAAAAAAAACAACCTTTAAGAGACACTTTCTCCTAACTCTTTGGTCCCATTTCATTGAAGCTTCACAAGAAGGTTGATGAGAAGCCCGCTACCAAATTAGCTATTAAAGTTGTGCTTGGATGAGCATGATGGCCACCACGGCTTAAACTAAAATAATAATACTAATACTACTACTACTAATAATAAACGCACTTTAAATGACAACTCCTCCTGCACCTTTGGGTCAGTTTCATTCAAACTTCATAGCTTGTAGGATTCTTGCTTAAAAGACCCTAAACATTGCTAAAGTGGTTTTGCTCGGAAGAACAAGATGGCAGCAAGAGCTAAAAATAGAAAAAAAAATGACAACTGCTCCTATACTTTTGCTACGTTTTCTTTCAAACTTTAAAGTAGTGTTAAGTAAATGAGTCCCATAGCTCAAGATAAGGCGCTTTTGCAAATGAAAAGTACTGATAATTTTCTTATATCTGCATGCAAATACATGCTATGGGTACACATTAGAAGCGCCTCACCGTGGATAGGTACCCACAACACACGTTTCCGAGCAGAAATAAGAAAAATATTGTGTGGATACTACATCTGGGGATATGGATGATCCATTTTTGCAGAATAAAGAACGATAGTGTGTCGAGAACCGCTCTTATCTGGGGCTTTGGGTGACCCTCTACCAAACAAATTACAACAGTTCCACCCAACTGAACAAGGTGGCCGCCAGAGCTAAACTAGAAAACTCCTTAAATGACAGCCTCCTCTAAAAATCATAAGTCAGTTTCATTCACACTGTAAGTTTGCAATTATGTTGCTCAGGTGTCCATCTGTCTAAGTGCAACAGTTATGCTTCATGGATTAAGATGGCCGTCAGTTATACGCATTACTTTCCGAAGCTGTGTGACATCTTGAAATCAGGTCATCTTGTTTAATGAAATACTATCGACCAATGGGTCACAGAATTTTAGTAAATCGACTGAGATTTACTCGGTAACAAGAGTAAACGACACAAAACATTCTGTCAACGAGTTTCTGACTATATGCACATTTTACTGATAGTGGGTGGGGTAAGTTGACTCCTTGTAAAACAGCAAAATCAAGAAATTAGCGAACCCAGCTGACTCATTAAAAGCATTGTTGGTGTAATTGATTGAAATAGTGTCTCGTCTAAATGTTTAGTTGCATAAATTATGTTTATTTTTGTTTAACCCTTTATTCTTACATTAATAACGTCCGATACTTAACAGTCCTGTTTAAACTGTTCTATTAACGCTGTTCTATTTGCAAACATAAAACAGTATTTTCATACTTCATCCATTGCAGAGGCTTCAGACCTTCATACTTGTAAATTTATAGAGCATAATAAAACAGAAATAGAAATAAGCGTCAATGCGCGAAAACATAGACATAATAATAAATATCCAGTAAAATATATATATAAAAATTACCAACATGGCACAGAAATGACATTAATTTTTTTAGCAAAATTGCACCTTAGGGCAAAATCTTTGTGTACGAATTGATTCCGAATGATTGGGTTCCAAATTCAGTAAATGTTTTGTTGCTGTTTTTCGGAAAGTTACAAAAATTTGTTCTTAAAAAGAGTTTTCTAGGCTTATACTAAGTTAAAAATCAACACATTTTATAGCGAAACTCCAACATAAGGGCAAGGGCAAATACTCCGTTTAGCTGTACTTCCGGTCATTTACAACAGAATTTGCATAAAGAAGACAATCACAAAATTTGAAATATATATACATTTATGGATATCAACTAAAAACTATAAGCACGTAATGGTAAAGCTTCATCACATAATTTTCAACACTCTTATTTGCAGATTTTACCATTTTCTAGTATCAGAGTTATCTCCCCATTTTAGATATGACGCTACCCATTTCTGAACGTACGACCCCTAGAAAATGAAAGATAAGACATTTATCTTTAATATGGGACCCATCTTATCCTTTAGGACGATGAGGTAAGTTTTCGTAAAATTAAGGCCTTGTATGAAGTTCAGCAACACGCCTATAAAGGGAAAACATTTAAAAATCTTCTTGTCTGAAACCAGAAGGCCCAGGTCTTTGATATTTGGTATAAAGCTTCATCTAGTGGACCTCTACCAAGATTGTTCAAATTATAGCCCTGGGGCCAAAAATGGCCCCGCACCAGGGTCCCCTGGTTTTACAAAGGCATATATAGGAAAAACCTTTAAAAAAACTTCTTGTTTGAAACAAGAAGGTGAAACAAGAAGGCCCAGGTCTTTGATATTTTTTATGAAGCTTCATCTAGTGGACCTCTACTAAGATTGTTCAAATTATAGCCCTGGGGCCAAAAATGCCCCCGCACCAGGGCCTACTGGTTTTTTATAGGCTTATGTAGGTAAAACCTTTAAAAATCTTCTTGTCTTAAACTAGAAGGCCCAGGTCTTTGATATTTTATATGACGCTTCATCTAGTGATCCTCTACCAAGATTGTTCAAATTATAGCCCTGGGGCCAAAAATGCCCCCCCCCCACACCAGGGCCCCCTGGTTTTACAAGGGCATTATAGGGAAACCTTTAAAACACTTCTTGTCTGAAACCAGAAGGCCCAGGTCTTTGATATTCGGTATATAGCTTGATCTAGTGGACCTCTACCATGATTGTTCAAATTATAGCCCTGGGGCCAAAAATTGCCAAGCCCGGGACCCACTGGCTTTACATAGACTTTCATAGAGAAAACATTTGAAAATCTTCATGTCTGAATCCAAAAGGCCCAGGTCTTAGATATTTGGTTCGAAGCTTCATCTGGTGGACCTTTACCACGATTGTTCAAATCATATCCTGGGGGTGGGGTGGGGACAAAATTCACCCCACCACAGGGCCCACTGGTCTTACATAGACTTATATAGTTAAACTTTTAGAAATCTTCTTGTATGAAACCAGAAGGCCCAGGACTTTGAGATTTGTCATTAAGCTTCATTTAGTTGACCTCTACCAAAATTGTTCAATTTATGGACCTGAGGCCAAAAATCGCCCTGCCCAGGCACCCGCATATAAATCTCTTAGCTCAGATGAGCGATATAGGACCATCATGGTTCTCTTGTTTCCATTTTGCAAAGGCTGATTGTCTTGTTTACTTCAGAGTGCTACCTTGTCAATATAAACTGGCCAAATGAGACCAGTCCTTGGGTACATGGCCCTATATAGTCAGAGAATAGTAGGACTTGAAAAGAACATCCCTGCATACCTCCTTCAATATGAGGCTCACAGCTTATCAATCAGCCCTTGTATTTTTGGTCCAGTTTTAAAACTTGATGCCAGCCAAATATTGCAATGTCCAACCATGGAAATGTTGTTATTTGCAAAGTCAGTGTAAAGTTCTGCCTGAAAATTCCCATTCAGCTGAATATTCTTATGATTTTGATGATTACCAAGCAAGATCCATATCCTTTCTATTCTTTCTAGGTTTAAAACCCTGATTTTCAGTTAAATGAACATGTTTTTAGCTCACCTGTCACATAGTGACAATGTGAGTTTTTGTGATCACTTTTTGTCCGTCGTGCATGTGTGTGTGCGTCTGTAAACAATTTCAAATAGGTATATCTCTTATACACCATGGCCAATCTTGATCAAATTTCATGTGAAGCATCATCAGGTAGGGGGAAAGGCTGCATAAGGTTTTTGGGCTGATCAGATTGGAATTCTGGTTGCCATGCAACATATAGTTCCCATTGACTTATAATTGGAAAAATTTTAAAAATCTTCTCTGAAACCACAGGGCCCAGAGCTTAGATACTTAGCTTGTAACAATGTTAAGTGGTCACCTAGATATATCCTGCCAATCATGCCCCTGGGGTCCAAATTGGCCACACCCCAGGGCCCCTTATCTCCTATAGACTCATAATGGAAAAAAAGCTTCAAAAATCTTCTTCTCTGAAACCACAGGGCCCAGAGCTTAGATATTTAGCATGTAGCAATGGCAAGTGGTCATCTACATAATTCCTGCCAAGCATACTCCTGGGTTCCAAATGGGCCACGCCCTGGGGCCCCTTAGCTCCTATAGACTCATAATGGAAAAAGCTTCAAAAATCTTCTTTTCTGAAACCACAGGGCCCAGAGCTGAGTTATTTAGCATGTAGCAATGGCAAGTGGTCACCTACATAAATCCTGCCAATCATGCCCCTGGGGTCCAAATTGGCCACGCCCCAGGGGCCCTTAGCTCCCATAGACTCCTAATGGATAAAAAAGCTTCAAAAATCTTCTTCTCTGAAACCACAGAGCCCAGAGCTTAGATATTTAGCATGTAGCAACAGCAAGTGGTCACCTACATAGTTCCTGCCAATCATGCCCCTGGGTTCCAAATGGCCCACACCCCGGGGCCCCTTTGCTCCCATAGACTCATAATGGAAAAAAGCTTCAAAAAATCTTCTTCTCTGAAACCACAGGGCCCAGAGCTTAGATATTTAGCATGTAGCAACGGCAAGTGGTCTCCTACATAATTCCTGCCAATCATGCCACTGGGGTCCAAATGGGCCATGCCCTGGGGCCCCTTAGCTCCCATAGACTCGTAATGGAAAAAAAGCTTAAAAAATCTTCTTCTCTGAAACCACAGGGCTCAGAGCTTAGATATTTAGCATGTAGCAACTGCAAGTGGTCACCTACATAAATCCTGCCAATCATGCCCCTGGGGGTCCAAATGGACCATGCCCCGGGGTCCCTTAGCTCCCATAGAGACAATAATAGAAAAAAGCTTCAAAAATCTTCTCTCAAACCACAAGGCCCAGAGCTTAGATATTTAGCATGTAGCAATGGCAAGTGGTCACCTACATAAATTCTGCCAATCATGCCCCTTGGGTCCAAGTTGGCTACACCCTGGGATCCCCTTAGCTCCCATAGACTCATAATGGAAAAAAAGCTAGAAAAGTCTTCTTCTCTGAAACCACAGTACCCAGAGCTTAGATATTTAGCTTGTAACAATGTCAACTGGTCACCTACATAATTCCTGCCACTCATGCCCCTGGGGTCCAGTGGCCACACCCTGGGGCCCCTTAGCTCCCATAGACTTATAATGGAAAAAAATGCTTCAAAAATCTTCTTCTCTGAAACCACAGGGCCCGGAGCTTAGATATTTAGCATGTTGCAATGGCAAGTGGCCACCTACATAAATCCTGCCAATCATGCCCCTGGGGTCCAAATGGGCCACGCCCCTGATCCCTTTAACTCCCCTAGCCTCATAATGGTAAAAAGCTTCAAAAATCTTCTTCTCTGAAACCACAGGGCCCTTAGCTTAGATATTTAGCATGTAGCAAGGGCAAGTGGTCACCTAAATAAATCCTGCCAATCATGCCCCTGGGGGTCCAACTGGGCCACTGTCCGGGGCCCCTTAGCTCCTATAGACTCATAATGGAAAAAAAGCTTCAGAAATCTTCTCCTCTGAAACCACAGGGCCCAGAGCTTAGATATTTAGCATGTAGCAACAGCAAGTGGTCACCTACGTAAATCCTGCCAATCATGCCCCTGGGGTCCAAATGGGCCCGCACCCCGGGGCCCCTTTGCTCCCATGGACACGTAATGGAAAAAGCTTCAAAAATCTTCTCTGAAACCACAGGGCCCAGAGCTTAGATATTGAGCATGGAGCAATAGCCAGTAGTCACCTACAAAAATCCTACCAATCATGCCCCTGGAGCCCAAATAGGCCACGCCCCGGGGCCCCTTAGCTCCCATAGACTCATAATGGAAAAATGCTTCAAAAATCTTCTTCTCTGAATCTGTGAAGCACAGAACTTAGATATTTAGTATCTAACAACATAAAATAGTCACCTACACAAATCCTGCTAACCCTGCCCCTAGGGTCAAAATTGGCCACGCCCGTGCTCATCAGCTCCTATAGACTTATAATGGAAGAAACTTCAAAAATCTTTTTCTATGAAACCATAAGGCCCAGAGTTTTGATATTTAGTTTGTAGTAATGTCAAGTGGTCACCGACATAAATCCTGGCAATCATGCCCCTGGGATCCAAATTGGCCACACCCCTGGGCTCTTTAGCTCCCATAGACTTATAATTGGAAAAAGTTAAAAAATCTTCTTCTCTGAAACCACAGGGCCCAGAGCTTAAATATGAACATGTAGCATGTAGCAATGTCAAGTGGTCACCTACATAAATCCTGCCAACCATGCTCTTGGGGTCAAAATTGGCCATGCCCATTGACTCATTAGCTCCCATAGACTTATAATGAAAAAAAAATCTTCTCCTCTGAAACCATAAGTCCCAGAGGTTAGATCTTTAGTATGTAGCCACATGAAATGGTCACCTTAATAAATCATGCAAAAATGCCCCTTGGGTCAAAATTGGCCATGCCCATGGGCCCATTACCTACCATAGACTTGAAATGTACAACTTAAAATGAAAAACAAACTTAAAAAATCTTCTTCTCAGAAAACGTAAGTCAAGAACTTAGGTATTTAGCATGTAGCAACGTCGAGTGGTCGCCTACATGAATCCTATCAATCATGCCCCTAGGGTCTAAATTGGCCAAATCTTGTGACCCCGTAACTCCAATATACTAATAATGGAATAATGGAAAATGAGCTTCGAAAATCTTCTTTTCTGAAACCATGAAGTACAGACCTTAGCTATTTAGTATATAGCAACATATAAATCATGCCAACCATGCCCTTTGGGTCAAAATTTGTCATACCCCAGGGCTCATTAGCTCCTATAGACTTATACTGGAAAAAACTTCAAAAATCTTCTTCTCCGAAACCATGAGGCCCAGAGCTTAGATATTTAGTAAGTATCAATCTCAAGTGGTCTCCTACATAAAAATCCTGCCAACGATGCCCCTGGAGTAACTCCAATAGACTTATAATGGATCAACTTCAAAAATCTTCTTTTCTGAAACCACAGGGCCCTGATTTTTGATTGATTTGAGGTTTAACATCCCTGTCAACACTGTGTTGGTCATTTTGGAGACTTTGCTTCCAGATTTGTGGGACTTTTACCCTACATTGAGATGAAATGACATCTTAAGCTCTGCTCCCCAATGAAACCAATAGGGTTTAAATAAATGCGGTTCAACTGGCACCACTTTCCTGGGCAGGCTTAGAACCTCTAAGCTGTTTACCAATACTCATCTGCGTTCGGTTCCAGCTCTGCATTGAAGCACCATGTAGCCCAATGTATTTCTTCAAGTCCCGATGGGTATTCTAAACATCACTCATGACTTTCTGGTACTCAGGTGAGCGCTACAGGGCCAGTTGGCCCTCTTGTTTTTTTAGCTCACCTGAGCACGAAGTGCTCAAGGTGAGCTCTTGTGATCACCCTTTGTGCATCATTCGTCGTCAACATTTCCCTTTGTGCGTCGTTCGTCGTCAAGATTTATGTTGTTCACCCTCTAGAGGCCACAACTTTGCTTCAATCTTCATGAATCTTTACCAGATTGTTTGTCTAGATGATATCTCGGTCAAGTTCGAATATGGGTCATTGGTGTCAAAAACTAGGTCACTAGTTCAAATGTCTTATAAACCTTGTTCACCCTCTAGAGGCCACAGATTTGCTTCAATCTTCATGAAACTTTACCAGAATGTTTGTCTTGACAATATCTGGGTCAAGTTTGAATATGGGTCGTGTGGTCAAAAACTAGGTCACTAGGTCAAATTTCTTTAAAACCTTGTTCACCCACAAGAGGCCACAGATTTGCATCAATCCTCATGAAACTTTACCAGAATGTTTGTCTTGATGATATCTGGCTTTATCGTGTCGCATGCGTTCTTCGTCCACGCGAGAGCTCTTCAACAGGGAGAACAAGAAGTTCGACCCAGACAGGGCACCGCCAACGAGCATAGTAATACTTGCCATTACTTCATGATATCAGCAGGTATCAGCCCCTGTTTAATTAGCATGTCTTTGGTTGCCATGCGAGAGCGACGTCAACTATGGCCATGCCCACATCGCGGGGTATGAAGTCTAGTTTCGTGGGGCTACCCCCAATCGCCATCTTGCCAAGCCGGGCGTATCCCACAGCGATGCCACAGATGACAGTGCTATGGTAGAGCGCGTTGGCATGCATTTTACCATCAGTTGCCGGGGTTGTCATTATTGCTACGCAACGGGCTTCACTCCATATAGAATGGGTCTCGGCTTGTCTTTAATTGTGGTTGCTTAGCTTGCAAAACAACAAGCCGCTTTGGCATCGACGCTGTCGAAGAGTCAACGGGGGGTGCCATTTGTGGCGTTTGTACAACCTGTGTGGCGCGCAAGCGCAGAAGAAACATGAGTGCACCTACTGTAAGACAAGCCCCAATGATCCATGGTGTCCAGTCGGTTAGTCCATAGTTGTGAGCTGCACCACTGAATGACGGTTCCTTTGAGACCGCTTCCTTTGGAGGAATACTGACATCAGCTTCGCTGACTGGTGGACGAAATGAGTCTTTGGCTGCCCGAAGCTGTTCGAGCAGCCGTTCCTGTTTGGCCTTTCTGGCAGCAGCTCCAGCACGCCCGGCCGCCACTTTTTTTGGATCCTTAACCGTGTTGCTTCGCAAAGGCTTGGGGGTAACTCTGTCTGCCGGACTCTGTGCTGGCTCTTGGTTCTCCTGTTGCTCTGCAACGATCTGCTCGTTCTCCGACATCGTTTATGTCATAGATGGTAATAGGGCATTGATGTCCAAATCGACAGTGCTTCACTGTAGTAAGCGAGGCAGTTAGCGGCGCCAAGTACATGCTATAGCGATGGTAGAGCTCGCAGGTAGCACTGCTAACTGCGTGTCTGACAAACGGGTCGCCCTCGAGGTCAGCAATAAGACCAGGTTGGTTTTCGGCCAGTATCGGGAGAAACCTAGATGCCAGCCCCGCATAAAGCTGGAGCGCTGTAGACCCCAGCGTCTTCGTCATCGCTGCCCAAAGCCTCGTTTCATAGCTGGCGTAAAGCTTTTCGATTTCGCTATTGTCCAGAGCGTCGATCTGTTCTGCTGTGAGGGCCTTCCCATGGACCATTAGTCCATACTGCTTGGTGGCCTCCCACCACCAATGCGGCAGGCCTTTCACGTTATTTTTGCACCCTTTCCTCGATGAGCTGCTCCTCATGGCAGTCTGACGTCGCTGCCATTCCTTCCGCGGTTGGAGCTTCAGGGTTCTGCCTTTGCTCTGTCGTTCCTATCAGCTCATCGATCAGTTCGTCACAGTCCATAGCTATTGTTTTGCGATTCATTGCGAGATGGCGGATCATTCTAATATGGTGTCGAAAGTGCTGGCAGAAGCGTGCGTGTGTTTAAACACACATCCGAGTAATGTAAACATACTGCCTAGCAATAAAGAACAGCAGTACCAGATGCGCGACAAGCACTGTGATTAGCAGTCCTTCAGTTACTTCGTACATTACTTAACACCATATAAGCAGCTGGTTGGTCTGTCTTTAATAAAAGCTTAGCATGCTTTGTCTCAGCTAACTGCTGCCTCACCGACGCCCGCTGTTCTCGTGTGGAGATCACATCATTCTCGTGCAAGCAGTCTTCGAATGAATCACGATCCTTGCAGTGAAACAAACAGACCCAGCGCGTCTGCTCACGCAAAGGCCTAGGTCTTTGATATTTTTTATGAAGCTTCATCAAGTGGATCTCTACCAAAATTGTTCAAATTATAGCTCTGTTGCCAAAAATGCCACTGCGCCGGGGCCCTTTGGTTTTACAAAGACTTATATATGGAAAATCTTTAAAAAAATCTTCTTCTCTGAAACCGCAAGGCCCAGGTCTTTGATATTTGGTATGAAGCTTCATCTACCAAGATTGTTCAAATTATAGCCCTGGGGCCAAAAATGCCCCCGCTCCGGGGCCCTTTTGTTTTACATAGGCTTATATAGGAAAATCTCTATAAATCTTCTCTGAAACCGCAAGGCCCGGGTCTTTTATATTTGGTGTGAAGCTTCATCTAGTGGACCTCTATCAAGATTGTTTAATTTATAGGCCTAGGGCCAAAAATGCCCCTGCTCTGGTGCCCTTTGGTTTAACCCTTTACCACTCAGGGATTTTGTGAATTTCGCTGATTTTCACAGTGTTGCACCTGACAGCAACTTCAACTAGCCATTGTTTCATAATGGATGGTCTGTTTTACACCAAACTCGGTATGAATGTCCATTGGGCAGTAGCCTTTCAACTGCAACCTTTCATGACTTGATCATTGTTGTCATGGTAAAGAGGGGGCAACTCAAAGTTGGCAAAAAGTGTTTTCACATGAATTTTTGACCACATTTTAATCTTCACACAGCTGTCAAGGCAACAATTAAGGTGTTTGGAACAGGCCATTTTCACTGTTTGCAACATGTTTTATTAGCATCAATTTTCAGGGATTTTTGACCCCAGACACCCTCAGGTATAAATTTTAGCGGCCGATTGGGCCATACATTCAAAATTTTTCGGGATGTGAGGGGGGGGGGGGGCGCTGCCCCCCTTCAATCCCCCCAAGAATATTTTTAGTGGGGGGGGGGTCGCGAAAAAACAGGTCACTTTTTTGCCCAACAAATCCTAAAGCAAACATAACTGTCCAGGGGTAGAAATGCAGATTTTAGGTGCTTCTGGGGCTTAAAATGGGGGGGGGGCGGGGTGCAGACACGTAAAAGCACGTATCTGAGTGGTAAAGGGTTAACATAGCCTTATGAGGCATAATTGGCTGAAACTAGCTAGTCTGGTGAAGAAAACATGTACACTTCAAATTTTCCAGTTCCATGGTGTATTCTTTGCTTCCAAAGGATAACCCTTTCTGGAACATATTTAACGTCACTACAGCTGGTGTCTGGGAATGTCTGGCGGGCGTAAAAAGTCTCCCTGCCCTATATCATAGTGTAGTTCTTTTGAATCATTGATTCCATTGTTGAATTTTGAAAATATTTGAGGGTCACTGATGAGGCCTAATTGGCCAAAACTAGCTAGTCTGGCCCAGAAAACATGTACACTTCATATTTTCCAGTTCTATGGTGTATTCCTTGCTTCCAAATGATAACCTTTTCTAGAACATATTTTATGTATGGAATATCTTTAAAAATCTTCTTCTCTGAAACTGCAAGGCCCAGGTCTTTGATATTTGGTGTGTAGCTTCATCTTGTGGACCTTTGCCAAGTTTGTTCAAATTATAGCCCTTGGGCCAAAACTGCCCCCACCCCGGGGTCCTATGGTTTTACATTGACTTATACAGGGAAAATCTTTAAAAATCATCCTGTCAGAAACCGCAAGACCCGGGTCTTCGATATTTGGTATGAAGCTTCATCTAATGGACCTCTACCAACATTGTTTAAATTATAGCCCTGGGGCTAAAATGCCCCTGTGCCGGGGCCCACCAGTTTTACATAGACTTATATAGGGAAACCCTTTTATATCTTCTTCTCTGAAACCAGAAGGCCCAGGTGTTTGATATTTGGCGTGAAGCTTCATCTAGTAGACCTCTATCAAGATTGTTCGTTATATCCCTGGGACCAAAAATGCCCCCGCCCCGGGGCTTTTTGGTTTTACATAGGCTTATAAAGGGAAAAGCTTTAAAAATCTTCTTCTCTGAAACCGCAAGACCCAGGTTTCTGATATTTGGTATGAAGCTTCATCTAGTGGACCTCTACCATCATTGTTCAAATTATAGCCCTGGTGCCAAAAATGCCCCCACTCCGGGGCCCTTTGGCTTAACAATTATTCATTTCCGCTGATCGTTCCAAGGCGGTTCTTCTGTCGCGGTTTATTTTTGTAATGATTTGTCTTTGGGTGTTTGTGTCATTTATATTATTTTATTTTGGATAGCCTATTGGCCATTTTGTTGGAAAGTTACTGTCCTTTTGGCTTTCCGCTGTTGGTGTTTCCGTTGGGGTCTGTTTTTTCATGTTTGTGTTTCTTTCCCTTAGGTGTCTCTGATGGGAGCTGTGGGTTAATTGTATTGATTCCTGATCATTGCCACCACTTCTATTTTTATATAGGGAAAATCTTTATAAATCTTCTTCTCTGAAACCGCAAGACCCTGGTCTTTGATGTTTGTTGTGAAGCTTCATCTACTGGACAGCTATCAAAATTGTTTAAATTATAGCCCTAGGGAATCTTCTTCTCTGAAACCGCAAAGCCCAGGTCTTTGATATTTGGCATGAAGTTTCATCTAGTGGACCTCTACAAAGATTGTTCCAATTATAGCCCCGGTGCCAAAAATACCCCCGCTCTGGGGCCCTTTGGTTTTACATAGGCTTATATAGGGAATATCTTTATAATTCTTCTTCTTTGAAACCGCAAGGCCCAGGTCTTTGATATATAGTGTGAAGCTTCATCTAGTGGACCTCTACCAAGATTGCTTCAATTATAGCCCTAGGGCCAAACATGCACCACCTTGGTGCCCTTTGGTTTAACATAGGCTTATGTAGGGAATATCTTTAAAAATCTTCTCTGAAACCGCAAGGCCCAGGTCTTTGATAATTGGTGTGTAGCTTCATCTAGTGGACCTTTGCCAAGATTATTCAAATTATAGCCCTTGGGTCAAAACTGCCCCCACCCAGTGCCCTTTGGTTTTGCTTTGACTTATATAGGAACAATCTTTAAAAATCTTCTTGTCTGAAACCAGAAGGTTCAGGTCTCTGAAATTTGGTAAGAAGCTTCATCGAGTGGGCCTCTATCAAAATTATTCAAATTATAGCCCTTGGGTCAAAATTGTCCCCTTCCCCGGGGCCCACAGGTTTTACATTGACTTATATAGGGAAAATCTGTATAAATCTTCTTGTCTGAAACCAGAAGGCTCAATTCTTTAATATTTCGTATGAAGCTTTGTCTAGTGGACCTTGACTAAGATTGATCAACTTATAGCCCTGTGCCAAAAATGACTCCGCCACAGGGCCCACTGGTTTTACATAGACTTTATTAGGGAAAATTTTTAAAAATCTTCTTGTCTGAATCCAGAAGGCTCAGGTCTTTGATATCTGGTATGAAGCTTTGTCTAGTAGACCTCTATCATGATTGTTCCAATTTTAGCCCTGAGCCCAAAAATGGGCCCACCCCGGTGCCCACTGGTTTTACATAGACTTATGTAGGGTAAACCTTTGAAAATCTTCTCCTCTGAAACCAGAAGGCCAAGGTCTTTGATATTTGGTATGAAGTTTCATGCAGTGGGCGCTACCAAACTTGTTCAAATTAATGCCCTGGGGCCAAAAATAGGCCCACCCCTGAGCCCAATTGTTTTACGTAGACTTATACAGTGTATTTGGAAAACCGTTGAAATTTTTTGTCTGATATCAGAAGGCCAAGGTCTTTGATATTTGGTATGAAGTTTTGTCTTGTGGATTTCTACCAAGATTGTTCAAATTATAGCCCTGGGCCGAAAATGGCCTTGCCCTGGGACCCGCAGGTTTTATATAGATTGTATAAGGAAAACCTTTAAAAATCTTCTTGCCTGAAACTAGAAGGCGCCGTTCTTTGATATTTGGTATGAAGCTTCACCTGTTTAGACCACTACCAAGATTATGCGAATTATAGCCATGGGGTCAATAATGGCTCTCCCCGGGGCCCACTTGTTACCCTATGGATCACGTGAGCGACCCAGGGCCATCATGGTCCTCTTGTTGTCTCATCCGGATTATGCCCCTTTCAAGAGTTATTGCCCTTTGAAAAAAAAAAGATAAAATCTTGTAAGCTAAATATCTCAAAAACTATTGGTGTTATGGTATGACCAGTGTTCAGTGTAACACATTAAATAAGACTCTGTATAAATACGATGAGTTTATTGTTTGAGTGCTATCTTACAAGTGGCATGGTATCAGAGAGGCATGCAGTATATATGTACTGTAGGCAATGAGTGTAGCTATTAATGTGTTAAGGTACACAATGGTACAGAGTTAAGTCCCATACTGTAACATCTCCCTTTTTTTGAAAAATAGCAAATAAGGTCCATTTCTACTTTGCTGTGACACGTCCAAAGTCTCTCAGGTCACTATATTTCTAAAATGTCATATCAGCAATACCATTGTTTGGTAATCATCAGAATAAGAGTTCCTGTTGATAACATCCGACAGCTGTAGAGAGATTTGTTGTTTCAGTCCCTGTAATGCTGTATCAAGTTTCTGTAACACTAACATTTCAATTACATTTTTATGACTCCACCTCTTAGTTTATCAGATTATGGGATAGGAATGTCCTATTTTCCTGTTTTCACATCACACCAATTAGTTTGTAACTGTTTTCCCAAAGTTTTTCTCACAGAATAATGTCTGTATTTCAAAATCTATTACAGCGAGTATTTGAGAAAAAACAAAAACACATAGTTTACATATACCATGCACGACATGACAAATAGTACCTTATAAATCCAGTTTAACAGGTGGGTTGACAATTTGTCCTAATCTGGTCATCGTTTTACCTGGTGCTGCATTTTGCGAATTTGATTTTTCACTAACAGGTATTGATTGATTATTGGATTCAGGTACATTTTTCACAGGTGTTCTTTGTAAAGTTTGGTTTTTATCGGTGCCGTCCAGTATTTTCAAGTCAGTGTATCTTGCCTGTGTCGGTGTCGATATGGGGAAGCTATGGTTACTGTAATATTATTGAACTAATTGGACTTGTCATGAGTCAAGATTCTGACTTTCTCCCACGCTTGTTAAAATATAGACCACCCACTGCAGTTAATTATGTCTGCATGCCTCTTTGATACTTGTAGGAGTTCCCTCAGTTTGGTTCTGAGCTTCATGTTGTATACTTGTAAATAAATATATGCATAAACTTATAGTTTTGTTATTGAACCCAAATCAATATAAATGACATAACATGGTGGCAGCGGTAGTTAAATTGTGAACTATAAAAGGACATTTAATTTTGGCAAAATTCTACAGTAAAAAATGGCAAGTTTTCAGTTTTCACATCCAGAAAAATTTGACTTTTCTAAACCACAAGGTTGGGAAAAATGGTTTCAGAGATTTGAAAGGTTCCGATCAGCTTCAGGACTTTCAGAAAAACAATCAGAAATTCAAGTAAACTCCTTAATCTATTGTATGGGAAGTGAAGCAGATGACATTTTGGACACCCTTAAGTTAACCGTGGAACAAAGAAAAACGTATGAAACTGTGTCAAAAAAAGTTAAAGGATTATTTTATTCCAAAGCAGGATGTCATATTTGAGAGGGTGCAGTTCCACCAGCGGGTTCAGTTTGAAGGGGAAAAAGTGGACTCCTTCGTGACAAGTTTGTATAAACTGGCGGAGTACTGTTCATTCGGTGAACTGCATGACGAAATGATTAGGGATAGACTAGTAGTCGGATTGCGGGATCAAAAGGTCTCTGAAAGGCTCCAGCTGGACGCGGAGTTGACGCTAGAAAAAGCCCTCACACAAGCAAGGCAGCATGAAGCAGTAAAAGCACAACAGCCCGTTGTCAGGGGACAAAAAGTTGAATCTTCTTCTTTGGACGCTGTGCTAGGGAAAAAAGGGAAAACCAAACCAAAATATTCTATGAACAGGGACAGTGCAGTGGTGAAAAACACTAGCCAACAAAAATGTAAACGTTGTGGCGGTAACGTTCATCCAAGGGACAAATGTCCAGCAAGGGACTCTAAATGCCACAAGTGCAAAGGCAAAGGGCACTGGGCAAGAGCTTGTTTATCGAAGCCAGCAGTAAATGAGGTCTACGAGGATAGGGACTCCGGTGACGAATATGGGTTTCTTGGCTCGGTAGAGGGCCCCGAATCGACTGACGGCATGGACAAGAGCCTCGATTCAGTGGATGCGAAGCCGTGGATCACCGACGTCAAAGTTGACGGCATTAGCATCAGGTTTAAGATAGACAGTGGTGCCGACGTCACAGTCATTTCAGACAAGGAATTCGAACGATTTCCAGGGATTATGCTTGTGAAGTCTAGTAAGATTCTGTATGGTCCTGGAAAATCAAAACTTGATGTGCTCGGAAAGTTTCAGTGTACTTTGGAAACAAAACGTTGTTTCAGTGTTCAGGATATATATGTGGTTAGGGGATTGTCATTACCACTTCTTGGGCGGCCTGCGATCGAATCACTTAGGATTATTGACCAGGTAAACCTTGATCTTTCGTCTGTGCATGCGTCCGAACACTACAAAGATAAGTTTCCGACACTTTTTAAGGGTTTAGGCAAAACAAACTGGGAATACACTATCAAGCTTAAAAGCGGTGCTCAGCCCTATTCCCTCAATGTGCCCCGCAGAGTGTCTTTCCCTTTGATGAATAAGGTGAAAGAAGAACTGCAAAGAATGCAAGATATGGGGGTAATTTCAAAGGTAGACCAGCCTACAGAGTGGTGCTCTGGTATGGTCGCAGTACCAAAAGCAAACAGTGACAAGGTTCGAATCTGTGTAGACTTGACCAAACTCAATGAAAGCGTGATGCGGGAAAATTATCCCCTTCCCACTGTAGAGGAATCACTTTCTAAACTGGCAGGTGGGCGTTACTTCAGCAAAATCGATGCAAACAGCGGGTTTTGGCAAATAAATCTGAAAAAAGAAACAAGGCCTCTAACTACATTCATCACACATTGGGGGCGATTTTGCTTTAATCGGTTACCTATGGGAATTTCAAGTGCCAGTGATTATTATCAGAAAAAAATGTCCCAGCTCCTTGAAGGCATCCCCGGGGTGGTGTGTCAAATGGACGATTGTCTAATTGCAGGGGAAACGCTTGAACAACATGATGAAAGGTTGTTTGAAGTGCTGAAAAGGCTTGAATCAATAGGGATCACATTGAATGAGAGTAAATGTGTATTTGCCCAGCGATCATTAACCTTTTTGGGGCATTTGATTGATGAAAACGGTGTAAGGCCCTGTCCTGACAAAGTTCGCGCTATAGTAGATATGGCCACTCCGCGTAATGTCTCGGACATACGGAGATTTTTAGGCATGATCAATCAGTTGGCTAAATTCTCGCAAAATATTGCAGAGAAAAGCAAACCTTTGCGTGACTTACTGAAAAAGCAGAATGCATGGTCATGGGGACCACCGCAAGAGTCTGCTTTCAATGACATAAAGCAGGAAATTAGCTCCAGCTCCGTTCTCGCACATTATGACCCTAACAAGGAAATATTGCTTTCGGCAGACAGTTCTTCATATGGATTAGGAAGTTTGATTCGCCAGAAGCACGGGGACACATGGAGACCCGTGGCTTTCGCGTCTCGTTCACTCAGCGAGGCTGAGTGCAGGTACGCTCAGGTAGAAAAAGAAGCGTTGGCTATAACTTGGGCATGTGAGAAATTTGCAAATTATTTGATAGGGACCAAATTCCACATTGAAACTGACCATAAACCCCTGGTACCCCTTCTCAGCACAAAGGACCTATCTGATGTTCCCCCAAGAATACAGAGATTTAGATTGCGTTTGATGCGATTTCATTTCTCAATTTCGCATACGGCTGGTAAAAACTTATTTTCAGCCGACGCCCTTTCGAGGGCCCCTTTGAGTAATTCTGAAGAATCTCACTCAGATTTATATTTACAAACACAAGCATTTGTTGATTCAGTAATTGATGGCTTGCCGGCTTCTCGCTCAAGGTTGGATCAGATCAAATATCATTACACTTCAGATGCGGTATGCTCCAGTTTACTGAAATTTTGCAAACAGGGTTGGCCAGAAAAATCAGCCTTAGATGAAACTTTGCAGCTCTATTGGTCAGAAAGGGGTGATTTTACTGTTCAAGATGGTCTCTTACTTAAAGGTGTAAGATTAGTTATTCCAAAGGTTTTGCAGGGGGAAATCTTGGACAAAATCCATGTCGGACACCAAGGCATTGTAAAATGCAGGGAAAGGGCGAAATCGTCTGTTTGGTGGTTAGAACTGAGCACACAGCTTGAAAGCTTGATTAAAGCGTGCCAGAAATGCATAGAACAATCAAAAGATCATGCGGAACCACTTAAACCAATAGCATTTCCCACTAGACCGTGGCAAAGAATCGGCGCAGACCTGTTTCAGCTTAAGGATTCTGTTTATTTGCTAGTCGTAGACTATTTTTCAAGGTATGTGGAGATAGCAAAACTCTATAGCCAAACGTCGTTGTCAATTATAAATCATTTAAAATCTATTTTGGCGCGTCACGGCATTTGTGAATTTTTCCATTCAGACGGCGGCAAATATTTCACATCAAGCCAATTCAAAGAGTTCGCGGCTACATACGGTTTCGAACTGGTTACCAGTTCCCCCAAAATGGCACAGAGTAATGGTATGACAGAGCGCCATGTAGGGACTATAAAGGATATGCTAAAGAAAGCTGACGACCCGTATCTTGCTTTGTTGGCATATAGGACAACTCCACTAAGCAATGGATTTAGTCCGGCAGAATTATTGATGGGCCGTAAATTAAGATCAAATTTACCGGTTCAACCCAAATTGCTTAATCCAAAATGGCCTAACATGAAAAAACTTGCCACGCGCGAAAAGAAGATAAAGCAAAAACAAAAGTTCTATCATGACAAACGCCATCGCGCTCGTCTTTTCAGACCACTTTGTCAAGACAACAAAGTATGGGTGAAAGACCAAAAGAAAACCGGCATTGTAAAAGATCACAGTAAATTTCCGCGTTCGTATCATGTACAGACAGATCAAGGCATCATACGGCGCAATAGACGTTTTCTCGCGGCTTTGCCAAATAACAATGATTCAGAGATTAAAGGCCAACCCCAGGAACTTGTAGATACCACCCCCGAATCACATGATCCAATAAACAGTGAGACTGAGAAAAACAATAACAGCCATGGGAACTCTGAACTCACTGAAGGTCAGAAATACTACAGAACAAAATCAGGTAGATGTGTAAAACCTCCTGATAGACTGACATATTAATGACTATAACAGCTGTACCTATTCATCAGTGCACAAACATTATCCTGTGAAGAGAACTAAAACAATTGTGTGGAGAAACCTTAATTAACTGGAACGTTACTTGCTTATGGAGCAAAAAGGGGGGTTGTAATATTATTGAAATAATTGGACTTGTCATGAGTCAAGATTCTGACTTTCTCCCACGCTTGTTAAAATATAGACCACCCACTGCAGTTAATTATGTCTGCATGCCTCTTTGATACTTGTAGGAGTTCCATCAGTTTGGTTCTGAGCTTCATGTTGTATACTTGTAAATAAATATATGCATAAACTTATAATTCTGTTATTGAACCCAAATCAATATAAATGACATAACAGGTTACTATTTACAACGTTGGGGTTCATGCTAGGTCGGGTCAATGGGATGAAACGGTTTTTCATTCGACTTTAACAAATGTTTGCGATTTCTACGGTAAATTCCACCGTCTTTGGTTTCCACAACATAAGACCTATCATTGAATTTTTCGTTTACCACAGCAGGTTTCCATAACTTGCCGTTTCGGATTCTTACACCTTCACCTAAGGTCAATGACTTCATTTCCTTTGCAGATCTGTCATAATACTGCTTTGATGTTATTTGTGATTGTTTAATTTTCTGTTTCAAAGCCGTTTTATTTAAAACTTTTGGGTCAAGTTGCGTTGATGTCGCAGGCAGTGTAGACCTGATCTGTCTGGGGTAAAGAAGCTGAGCTGGGCTTTTACCACATGCTAACGGACTGGATCGATATGCTAAATTAGCCAGATAAGGATCCTTTTTGTCCTGCTGCACCTTATTGAACAATCTTTTGACAGTTTGGATTGTTCTTTCGGCGGGGTTAGCTTGCTGATAAAATGGGCTAGACGGAGAATGCTTGATGTCCCAGTCTTTGCAGAAGTCTGCAAATAGTGCACACGAGAATTGGGGTGCATTATCAGAGATAATGGTCTCGCTAATTCCGTGTCTTGAGAAAAAGCTTTTCAGCTTATTAATGACAGTCTGCGCACGGGTGTCTGTCAGTCTGCTTACTTCAAAGAACCTACTGTACAAGTCAACAAGTACAACATAGTCCGTATTGTTCCAGTAAAACAAATCCGTAGCGACTACTTACCAGGGTCTGTCCGGAATATTGTGAGATTTCAAAAGTTCTTTTTGATTGGCATTTCTGTGTTCTTAACATACAGCACAATTTAGAACTGTTGTTCTAATGTCAGCTGTCATGTTAGGCCAAAAGAGAACATCACGGACTCTTTGTGTGCATTTTTAAACTCCTAAATGAGATTCATGTATCTTTTGCAGCATTTGTTTTCGACACTCTTTCGGAATGACTACCTTAGTGCCCTTTAAGAGAATGCCGTCAATATACGCAATTTCGTCTCTGTAGTTCCAGAAGTCCTGGAGGTGTGTGGGGCAGTCAGTGTATTTGTCTGGCCAGCCGTCAAAGACTGTCTGTTTTAGCTCTTGCATTTGTATGTCATTTTGTGTGGCTTTTCTGATCATTTCCATTTTCTGGTCACTTATGGGAATACTGGACATAACAGCGTGAATCTGTACATCCAGCCCTTCAGTTATCTCAGGGTAAGTGCCAGACAGGAATTTGCGGCTTAGTTAGTGTATCTGCTACAGGAATATCCTTACCTCGTTCGAATGTGACCTCAATGTCGTACTTTGACAGTTGCAGTAACATACGTTGTAAACGGGGCGGACAAGAATGCAGTCCTTTCTTTGAGATTGCAACCAATGGCCTATGATCAGTTTGCACAGTTATGTGTCTAGAGTATACCATTTGATGGAATCTCTTGCAGGCAAACAGTACAGCATAGAGTTCTTTCTCCATCTGTGCATACCCGATTTCAGTAGGGGTTAAAGACTTGGATGCGAAACATACAGGTTTGCCGTCTTGTAAAAGAACACAACCCAGTCCATGTTTGGACGCATCTGACTGTATTGTTATAGCTTTTCTGGGGTCATAGTATGCCAAAACTGGTACCGGTTCACGAGTAATGACCTCATTAATTTTGTCAAAGGCATCTTGTTGAGATTTCTCCCATACAAACTCTGCATCACCAGAGAGCAGTTGTCTCAATGGGGTGGTTATTTCAGCCATATTTGGTGCAAATTTCTGCAAGTATGTAATCATGCCTAATACAATCTCTAGTTCCTGCCTAGAGGTAGGGGCTGGCATATCGCGTAGTGCCTTTACCTTTAGAGGATCCATTTTTAAGCCTTCTGCTGAAAGACAATGCCCGAAAAAAGGTATTTCTGTCTTGCCTACATCTGTCTTGTCAGGGTTAAGTTTAATGCCCTTTTCACGACATCTTGTCATGAGCCTGTCTATGTTAGCGTCATGTGTCGCCTTGTCCTTTCCGTATACCACAATGTCGTCAACTATTGTTTTTACACCAGGTAAACCCTCCAAATTAAAATCAAAAATGGGTTCCTTTAAAAGCAATGAAAACATTCATAAGAAAGAAGATGGGTCATACTACGTAGTTTCGGCTAATAAAGCCTCATCAGTGACCCTGTAATGATCCGGCAAAGAAAGCCAGAGGAAACATACTGCAATTTTGCGAATTTCGAATAGGCAGTCGATTCAAAGACTGATATAAATCAAAATGGGGTCCAAATAATTAAAAACCTGTCTAGAATATGTGTCTAAACCAATAATTTATTTCCGATTTCTCAGAATATTCACGCCGATTTCAAAGGACCAAAAGTAAAATATAAACTGCACTATGGTTGATGTACGGGGAGACGTTTTACGGCCGCCACACGGCACAACACCAGCTGCAGTGAAGGCAAATTAAAATCAAAAATGGGTTCCTTTAAAAGCAATGAAAACATTCATAAGAAAGAAGATGGGTCATACTACGTAGTTTCGGCTAATAAAGCCTCATCAGTGACCCTGTAATGATCCGGCAAAGAAAGCCAGAGGAAACATACTGCAATTTTGCGAATTTCGAATAGGCAGTCGATTCAAAGACTGATATAAATCAAAACACTGTTCCATTTTGGAGCTGAGCTCATCCTGAGCCATTTTCAAACCATAGGGTAGGCGCAAGAAACGATAACTTCCGAAAGGCGTCTGAAATGTAGTTAGAAGCGAAGCCTTATGTGACAGGACAATCGACCAATAACCACTGCGGGCGTCGAATTTTGAGAACACTTTGGCGTCCGTCAGGTCGGGTAGTATGTCGTCAAGCGTCTTGTTCGGATAATGGGGACGTTTGATCGCGTCATTCAAGTCTTTGGGGTCAAGACATATACGAAGACTACCATTGTGTTTCTCAACAGTCACGAGACTATTAACCCAGTCAGTTGGCTGACATTGCTCTGAAATAATTTGTTCCCTTTCCATCCTGTCTAGTTCCGCCTTAAGCTGCTACAGGTACGCGACGCGGTGGGTGAACTACAGGTACAGCGTCTGGCTTAAGGTATATTTCACATTCGCCAGGTAGCTGGCCAATGCCGTCGAAAACGTCGCTGTATTTGTCTAGCACACTTTCTTTGGTAAGTGGCGTGCATGGGTTATCAGACCCGACTGTCAAAACAAGTTTGATTAAATCAAGCGCTAGGCATGCGTCAAGACCAAGAATGGGGATAGAACTTGTGTCAACAATGTAAAACTCTTCTGTCGTTTGCTTGTCATTGTATGTACATTTCAGTCTGACGTAACCGTCAACCTTGAGAGGCGTTCCGTCATATGCAGTGAGGCTTTTGTTTGTCTTTTGCAACACACCTGCAATACCTAATGACCGAAATAATGACTTGGGAATGATATTTACTTGGGAGCCTGAATCAATTTTTATATTAATTTGGACATTTTTGGACCAAGCGCAACCTTAGCAAAAGCTTGACCTTTTGATTTATCATAATCAATGGAAGCAACATAAAAATCTGAATTTGTCTCACCAGGTGCGAATTCCAGATCGGACTCACTGACCTCATGCACTTTTCCTTTGTACTCCTTCAATTTTGTCCTACAAACAGAAGCAAAATGATTGTATTTTGAACAATAATTACACACTTGTCCCTTTGCTGGGCACGTGTCCTGTTTAGAATGGTTCCGTCCACAGTTGTCACATTTCTTTGATGGGTGCTGCCCGATACCCGGTCGTGATTTCATCGGTGGTGCAGCTGCAGATGAATGTCCTCGGCTTCGGGGTGTCTTCCATTTCGCCGTGTTTTGAGAACGCTTGCTAAGAGCGTGAACAGATGCTGTTGACTGGCTGTCTATGTCTTTCACCTGCTCTTGGCTTAATTCGTAAGTCCTGGCAATGTCCAGACATTTCTGTAGGGTAAGGTCTGAACCTTCCTCTATCAGTTTTCCCCTGATCTTTGAAGATCGAATCCCGAACACGATATGGTCACGCACCATTTCGTCATGGATTGTGGCTTCATAACCACAGTCCTTCAGAAGTAACTTCAGGTTAGTAACAAAGTGTTCAAACATTTCATTTTCTCCCTGAACCCTTGGCTTGAACTTATATCTGGCATGGATTTTGTTTGATCTGGGTTTGCAGTATTTCTCAAACCCTGTGTGATAATTGGTCAGTTCTCTCTTTTCATCATAACTCAAGTCCAAGGTAGAAAATATCTGTCGACCCTTTTCACCTATCCACAACATGAGATAGTTACATTTCACTTCCTCTGTTTTTTGTCTTGAGAGGACCGCCGAACATGAACTCCGTATGTTCTTTGAATGCTTTGTAAGCATTAGGGAGGTCGTTGGACTCCCAGTCCATTCTAGGGTTATGTCCTTGAAACTGTAACTCCATCTTTTCACAATGAAATTAAAATTCAGCTAAGTCCAAACGCCGTAGAATGTTAAATTCCAGAAATTAATTAGTACTGAAATTTATTCCATAAATTCACAGGTATGGTGTAGGTCCACTTTTACTTCTGACACCATGTTATGGTATGACCAGTGTTCAGTGTAACACATTAAATAAGACTCTGTATAAATACGATGAGTTTATTGTTTGAGTGCTATCTTACAAGTGGCATGGTATCAGAGAGGCATACAGTATATATGTACTGTAGGCAATGAGTGTAGCTATTAATGTGTTAAGGTACACAATGGTACAGAGTTAAGTCCCATACTGTAACATCTCCCTTTTTTTGAAAAATAGCAAATAAGGTCCATTTCTACTTTGCTGTGACACGTCCAAAGTCTCTCAGGTCACTATATTTCTAAAATGTCATATCAGCAATACCATGGTTTGGTAATCATCAGAATAAGAGTTCCTGTTGATAACATCCGACAGCTGTAGAGAGATTTGTTGTTGGGAGCTTACCACTAAATATTTTCCATAGACGACAATAGTAACATTTTTCCATCTCCAACAAAAACTGTACATGCAAAATATTTCAAACCTTGGTGGTTTGTAGAGCAACTCTAGCTGAATAAATCCCAAAGAAAAAATCCACATGTAGCCCGTCTCCTTTTTGAGCTATTGTCCGCCATATTGTTGATGTGTAGCACCGCAGTGAATAACAGGGCAATTTTTTCTCAAAGGGGTGACCATGAAAATGTGGCAGCAATATTTTTGGGCTTGCAGATATAATTGCAAAGCATCTATTATTTTGTTTTGCTATAAGTACCCTTTTCTTAAAATGAAATAAATCCAGCCTATATAACCAATGAAATGCACAGCTGGTATTTGATCCTCTATCAAATCTTCTGTCCCAAAGTGCTGGTTCCTCGGCTCAGCAATATTTAGTGTTAAGCTACCTGTTTCAGTCCCTGTAATGCTGTATCAAGTTTCTGTAACAGAGTTAAGTCCCATACTGTAACAATTGGAGCTTGAGCCTTGAAAGTAGGTGAATAGATTGTTGGTGATGAATAAACATTGAAAAATTTTGTCAGCCTCGATAGCGCAGTGGTTAACGCGTTCGACATATGATCGAAAGGTTGTGCGTTCGAACCCGGCACCCGGTATCGAGGTGTGCCCTTGGGCAAGACACGTAATGACACTGCCTCACTCCATCCAGGTGGAAATGGGTAGCAGTGGTGTAATAGCCACTGCCTCTCTCTCGCGCGCGTGAAAACATCCGGAATGAGTGTTCGAGAGCGATTAAATAAGCTTGAAGCTTCCATCGCAATCGCACTAAAATAAATTAGTATAAACTAAAAATTTTCTTTTAGAAATTTAGGCATTTGGGGCAAGCATGTGGTTGGGGGCATTGTGTTTTACAAACACCATTTCTAGTCTGTTTGGTTAACCCATGCTCCGAGCAGTCCACAATGGTATAAAAATATTGCTCTTGAAGAAGAGACTTCATTATTTTTCACTAGAATTCTATTTTCAGTTGTTTTTAGTTTTTATCATGTAAATAATTCCATCTGTATAATCTAGAACCGTTCTTTAACCCTTTTAGTACCAAATGGAATCTTCCTCCTTATATATAGGATGAGTCCATTTCAAACTTTAGGGGTGTCAGGTTGTATTTTCTTCAACATTAATTAGGAAAATGACTGAACTTTTAGCAAACAGTGGAGGCCCTGATCAGATCGGGGCCTGCACTCATCACGAAAACACGCCTATATAATTTTGACCCCCTTGAACCCCACTTTTATATAGTAATACTGGGGTTTACAGGGGTAAACCTTATTTTATTATTTCTGTCTAAAATATAGATTGTGGGTACTCGTTAGAGCCGCCTCGATGAGGCGGTTCTAACGTGTACCCATAATCTATATTTTGAGCAGAAATAAGAAAAATATCACAATTTTCCATCATAAATTTTACATTTTTACGGCGGTAAAATCTACAGTGTATTTGTATAGGCATGTTTTCGTAATGGTTTGTCACGGTACCCGGTCTGAAATTGGTTAAATCATGCAAGAAGAGATAGGTAGGAAAGGATCAATAAAGTGGTATTCAGGGTTTTTGTAACAGTATGCCGGAAGTTTTGTTCTGTTGACTTGAGGTTTAATGTCCCCGTCAACACTGTATAGGTAATTTTGGAGACATTGCTTCCAATTTTGTGGGACTTTTACCCGACATTAAGATGAAGTGACATCTCAAGCCCTGCCGCCCAATGAAACCAATATGGTATATAAGCATGGACGGGCCGACTCGCACCGCATTGCCTGGGCAGGCTTAGATCCTCTAAGCGGTTTACCAGTACTCGTGTGCGGGTCGGTTTCAGCTCTGCGTAGAAGCATCATGCAGCCCATCTATTTCTTCAAGCCCCGATGGGCGGGGCTATTCACAAAGCATACAATAAACAAATACCCAAAGTGACAAAGGGCCATAACTAACGAAGTATTTTTATGAATTAAGCCAAAAGTTACTCAGGTCATCTACTCATCACCACCAATGTATTCAAGGCTCTAGCTCCAACAGTTTTTGAGATATTTTGCTGAAAAGATTTTATCATTTTTTTTTTTTCATTTTCTGTCGCCCAATTAAACCATAGCATGGACAGTCCTCTAAGCGGTTTACCAGTACTCGTGTGCGGTCGGTTTCAGCTCTGCATGGAAGCATCATGCAGCCCATCTATTTCTTCAAGCCCCGATTGTCGGGGGCCCGTATGGCGGAGGTATGATGTAGGGTATTTCGGAGGACAGATTTAAATACGTTTATGGGATGTCGGAGGAAAGGAACTTTTGTGTTCTTGTTAAAATGACTACAGCTTCTGAAATGTGGTCTGCATGATTGCGTTTACATGAATCATTCGGGGCTGCATGTAACAAGAGGACAATCCGATTGTTTGCTGACCGGGAAAGAATTGATGAAATATCTATCTAGCTTCATATATATACTGCTGATTTTAGCAGGGTCTGCACTTCGTCACAGGCGTCAAGTTACCTATATTTACCTATATTTTCCTATATTTCAGGCCATTACCTATAATAACCTATAAAATCCTATATTTTACCAAAATACCTATAAATACCTATAATTTGGAATTTTGTGGAAGCAAGGAATACAAAGTTTCTAAAAAATCTTTGATAGTAGATGTTTTCTATAATATTTGAGCTTAATAAGCTGTTTCCTTTAGAAATTTGTATTCCTTTTTGGTGTAGCAACCCAGTCCAGCCCAGCTTTTGGAAAGCTTTAGCTAGTGGAAGTTCTGCTATTTTTTTTTAATTGAAATGTTCCATTTTGATAATATTTTTACTATTGTTTCTTTATGAATATTAAACAAGTTTTGCTGTTTTTTTAGCAGGCTAGCTATTGTGATCAGTCACCATCTGCCGTCATCCCCCATCCGTGCATCCGTCTCTCCCTCCACAATTCCTTTAAATGACACCTCCTAAACCCCTGAATAGATTTGACCAAACTTGACAGAAATCATCTTTGGGTGGTCCTCTCTCATGTTCAACGACTTTCAGTCCATGCTGAATTCTCACAGGCCTGTATGAAATTAAGTTGCAGTATGTCAGCAGAAATATTGTGACAGGATTCTGACATGAAACCTGTATAAAAAGTTTTCAAATAGAATTTCCACAAAGAATTTTCACTTAAATTTTGTCTTTGAGATGGGATTCAGGAGGGAATCAGTGTGGAAAAGCTTGTGAAATATTTAAATTAGCAGGAAAATTGATGCAGGAATCCTGTAGAAAACTAGAGCTGTCAGAGGATCTGACTATAGCCCCGCTTCAGCGCTGTCAGAGAAGAAAGTTATTTAAGCTGCAGAGAAAACAGTTATGAACAAGAAATAACTGTTGAAAATTTTACATTATCTGGAAAAACTCTAAGAGTTGTGAGCCCTTGTCCCTCATTTCAATGAGCATGATACATTACCAGAATGTCCATGTTTATACTAAATTTCATCTTCCATTTTTCAATGTTCAAAGGGTAATAACTCCTAAAGTAGGCAAATCAGAGTCAGGGTTCCTGCGCTCTGCACATTGTCTCATGGTGCTTTACACTTGTGTGAAGTGTCATGAAAATATCTCAAATGGTTTGTGAGTTATGGAGCCGACACAGTCAAAATTGCCTTTTTAAATGTTCAAAGGGCAATAACTCCTAAAGTAGGCAAACCAGAGTTATGGTCCCTGCACTCTGCACATCATCTCAAGGTGCTTTTCATTTATTTGAAGTTTCATGAAACGGTTATGGAGCGGACATAGTTAAAATTGCCATTTTTTAATATTCAAAAGCCTATAACTGAAAAAGTAGACAATCCAGAGTTTGGGTTCCTGCGCTCTGCACACGTAATATGGTGCTTTACATTTGTGTGAAGTTTCATAAAATTATCTCAAACGGTTTTTGAGTTATCGAGCAAAGACGGCTAAAATTGATATTTTTCAATATTCAAAGGGAAATAACTCAAAAATTAGGCAATCCAGAGTTATGGTTCCTGCACTCTGCACACCATCTCATGGTGTTTAATGTTTGTGTGAAGTTTCATGAAAATATGTGAATGGGTTTTAAAGTTATGGAGCGGACACGAAAATTGTTAACAGACACAGACAGACACACAGACAGACACACAGAAAATACAAAAACCAGAGTTATGGTTCTTGCGCTCTGCACATTGTCTCATAGTGCTTAACATTTGTGTGAAGTTTCATGAAATTATCTCAAACGGTTTTCGAGTTATGAAGCGGACACTGTTAAAATTGCCATTTTTCAATGTTCAAAGGGCAATAACTCCAAAAATAAGCAATGCAGAGTTATGGTTCCTGCACTCTGCACATCGTCTCATAGTGCTTAACATTTGTGTGAAGTTTCCTAAAAATATCTCAAACGGTTTTCGAGTTATGAAGCGGACACAATTAAAATTGCCATTTTTCAATGTTCAAAGGGCAATAACTCCAAAAGTAGGCAATCCACAGTTATAATTCCTTCGCTCTGCACATTGTCTTATGGTGTTTAACATTTGTGTGAAGTTTCATGAAAATATGTTAAGCAGATACAAAGTTATGGAGCCAACACAACGGAATCACGGAATTACGGAAAATGTTCAAAGGGCAATAACTCCAAAAGTAGGCAATCCACAGTTATAATTCCTTCGCTCTGCACATTGTCTTATGGTGTTTAACATTTGTGTGAAGTTTCATGAAAATATGTTAAGCAGATACAAAGTTATGGAACCAACACAAATTAACGGAATCACGGAATGACAGAAGGACATGGCAAATCCAATATAGCCCCACTTTTTCAAAGCGGGGCTATAAAAAAACAGACAGGATCCCTGTATAAATTACTGACAGGATTTCTTCATGGTTCCTGCATGAATTATTGGCAGGATCCCTGAATGAATTATTGACAGGATTTCTGCCTAAGCGTGTGACAGTATTACTTTCTGTATATTCCTGCTAATTTAAATATTTGGTCCAGTTTCATTAACATAACACAATCATCTTAACATACACTGCAAAAATATTGAGTTTTTATCTATACACAATAAGGAAGGAATATACTTGTGCTGGAAAAGAACATTCAAAAACCTTGCATTATACAGTAGAACTTCGATGGCTCGAACACCGATGGCTCGTTTACCATGGCTGAGTCGAACACGGTCCCAATCCCCTAGGGAAATCCTCTATACAAGACATATGTGGAGTTATTAAGGAGATTTTCGTCTTTTATATTACAAATGTATGCTGTGTGTACTCATTAGAATCGCCTCAATGAGGCGATTCTAATGAGTATACACAGCATACATTTTCATTATAGAACACCGAAAAAGATGTCCAAAAGTATCTTGTTATGTGTCCTAGCAGTAACTTCAATGGCTCGAACTACCCCTGTCTCGAACAGATTTTCCAGGTCCCAAAGGTGTTCGAGCCATTGAAGTTCGACTGTATTTACATATAAACTTCCATGTAACTCCTGAATTTGAATCCTTGGCTTTCAAAAATTTCATTGTGATCTAATAACTTCAGCCTGCAAACACATACACAAATATGTGGGTGGGGTGCAATCTCTGCAGTTTGCAAACATAAAACTTAACACCCCACTAGTTAAGCATTTAATCAATTTAAAACACTGTTAATCTAAAATACTAAAAGTAACTCACAGTGTCTGCCAAAATATAGTTGGAAATGCTTAGAATAGCTTTATACTTGTAAAGTTGTAAAGCAACACACAAAGCTAGCCATCATCCCTGATGCCTTTGAATGTGTAATAGGAGTGCTTCAAATATTATGTTTCATGCAGTGATTATGCTCAGTTTTCATGCCAGAATTTTAAACAGAAATTTGGTTAACATTTTCATGCAGAACTTCTGTTACGATCTGGCCATTTTCCTTGTGGAATCTGTAACCAAATTCCGTGTACTGCTAGAGTCAGACTGGAAAATAGAGTTCCACCATGATTTCTGTTACTGCCAACAAAGACTCCTTGTGGAATCATGTCTGAATTTTTTCCGGATGGTTGCCAGGGCAAACAAAAATAGGGGAAAATAAGAAAAAAAACTTTAAAAATCTTCTTGTCTGAAACCAGAAGGCCTAGGTCTTTGATATTTGGTATGAGGTTTCATCTAGTGGGTCTCTACAAAGATTGCTCAAATTATAGCCCTAGGGCCAAAACTGGCTCTGCCCTAGGGCCCACTGGTTTTTCATTGGCTTATATTGGGAAAACCTTAAAAAAATCTTCTTGTCTGAAACCAGAAGGCTCAGGCTTTGATATATGGTATGATGCTTTGTACCGTATTCCTCCCATTTATGTGCCGCTGCTCCTATAAGCGCCCCTCACTGTTTTTCCAAGAACAAAATAATATGTGCCCCTTCTGCTTTCGGAGAAAAATAATTTGGCTTACCAAAAGTAAAGATTTCAGCCTTCCAATCATTGCTGTACCTGTTGTAATTCGTATCATGCAAGGTATTTCTAAACCCCACTGCCCTTACTGCTGTAAATCCTATCATGCACGGTACAGTCTTTTTAAACCCATTGCAATCACAGAGTCTTTGTTGGCCGCTTGGTCCTTTAAGTGTCATGATCCCACCATATTCTAATGGAAAACCACCACATGTAATGGTCCTTTACATGTCATGATCCCACCATATTCTAATGGAAAACCACCACATGTAATGGTCCTTTACAAGTCATGATCCAACCATGTTCTAATGGAAAACCACCACATGTAATGGTCCTTTACATGTCATGATCCCACCATGTTCTAATGGATAACCACCGCATGTAATGGTCCTTTACATGTCATGATCCCACCATATTCTAATGGATAACCACATGTAATGGTCCTTTACATGTCATGATCCCACCATGTTCTAATGGAAAACCACCACATGTAATGGTCCTTTACATGTCATGAGCCCACCATGTTCTAATGGAAAACCACCGCATGTAATGGTCCTTTACATGTCATGATCCCACCATATTCTAATGGATAACCACATGTAATGGTCCTTTACATGTCATGATCCCACCATATTCTAATGGAAAACCACCACATGTAATTTGATTTAAACTGTCCGTTCTGGTAAGATTTATGGCTCTAATAAGTGCCCCCTCCTTTTCCCATTTTCTAAGCGCCTGGGGTGCTAAATGGGAGGAATACGGTATAGTGGACCTTGACCAAGATTGTGCAAATTATAGCCCTGGGACCAAAAATGGACCCTCCACAGGGCCTACTTGTTACACTATGGATTAAATGAGCAATCCAGGGCAATCAAGGCCCTCTTGTTTAAAGGGAAAAATGTCCCATAATTTGATTCTGCCTAGATTGTCAGATAGACACGTCGGGTTTTGTTATCTCTTGTTCCAAGCAATAGATAAGGTGATTATCTGATGATATTTAAGTAGATCTCTCAGTTCTGTATAAAACATACATTGAGGGCATTCATTAGAATCATCTACTAAGAAATGATTTTTATGGAGATTTATTAAAGATTTTTTCCTTAAATATAACCAGCTGACCACCTTATCTATTTCTATATGTTGTATTATTAATAAAAGAGAGCTGGTTGGTGGTGGTAGAAAAATACAAATCTGGCTTGTTTTCTTCAGTGTAGGCAACCTATAATATCCTATAATTCTGGCCGCTAGATGCCTATATATATATATATTTATGGACCTTACCTATATTTTTGACTCCTAATATCACTTGACGCCCTGTGTGCTTTGAAAGGAGTTTGTTTGTATTGGTTTAACGGCCCATTCAACACTATTTTAGGTCATTTTTGATCCGGTCAGTTTACCTATCCACACTTTTCCTGGGCAGGCTTAACCCAATCACGATTGACAACTTTGCTTCCCTCTTTAATTGCACGCCGGTGGGTCAGGCCTAAGATTCTATGACGGTTCTATCGTAAAGGCTAACTGAGAATTGATTGATTTTGGGTTTTATGTCCCCGTTTACACTATTAAGATCATTTTGGAGACGTTGCTTTCAATTTTGTGGGACTTTTACCCGACATTGAGATGAAATGACATCTCAAACCCTGTCGCCCAATGAAACCAAAATGGCTTATATGCATGGACGGCCCGACTCGCACCATTTTACCTGGGTAGGCTAAGAGCCTCTAAGCGATTACCAATACTCATGTGCGCGGTCGGTTTCAGCTCTGCGTAGAAGCATCGTACAGCCCAATCCATTTTTTCAAGACCCGATGGGCGGGGGCGAACTTAGAATTAGAGAGTACAATGTATCTAATTTTATATAATGTTGGTTGGTGCCTGATGATCTGTCTCTGATCGGGCCCATCGGAGTCTAACTGTTGGTCTTCGTTTGCTCCAGCATTTCAGTGGTTTCTTGCTGTCGAGTCCTCACCGTTGTTTTAGACAGGCCCATCTTTGTGGTTGTTTGATTTTTGTGTTCACGGAGATATTGCACTGATGAGTTAGGAGACCTTCATGCGGACTGAACAAATTATTTGTCTAAATCGCGACGTAAATAAGGGCGAGGTTTGTTAAAATAGATACCCCCCCCCCCCCCCACCCCCACCACCACCACAAGTGGAATTCGTTTCACTTACCGTTCCAAGGCGGTTCTTCTGTCTCGATTTATTTTCGTTATGGTTTGACTTTGTGTATCGCTTATTTGCCATTTTATGGGAAAGTAACTGTCCTTTTGCCTTTCCCCTATATTTATGTTTCCATTAGGTCTACTTGTTTCATGTCTGTGCTTTTTCCCCTTTGGTGTCTCTGATTGGAGATGGGGGTTAATTGTATCGATTCCTGATCATTGCCTTCACTTCTATTTTGTATACGTACGTGGTTAAACAGTACATTGCATTCTTTCGCCAGAAACTGACAACTGTCCTTCTTGAATCAGCGGAAGGGAGAGAATAACCGAAGAACAGATTTTATTATCAATCTGCACGAAAGAATGTTGCCGAGCCAGCAGGTATCGAACGGACCGGCGATTTTGAAAAGTGAAAAGGTAACAGCATGATAGAGAGTCTATATATCAAGATGATAGGTTAAAATATAGATCGACCAGAGGTTGAGACATAAAAGCAAATGACTTGGACCGGAAGGACCAACCTTTAAAGGACGGGAGTATGGAGATGGGCTTAAAAGGCTAAAAACATTTAAAAAACAAGCATTTCTGTCTAGGGTTAACACGACTGCAAATCTCCAATCTCTGGCTTGAATGAATCAAGTCTTGGACAAGTCACAGCTTTCTCTGGGAGGGAATTCCACTGAACAATGGCCAGTGGAAAGAAGGAATACTTACAGGAATCCTTGCCAGTATGAAATTGACGAAATGTAATAGAATTGCAGTACTTGGAAATCCTATGAGTGTAACGCTGTCCACATGAGTTTTCCAGCTAAGGCTGTTGGAAATGTCCACCACCATGTACCTGGCACTAGTGACCAACTCCAGGACCTGGCCATGGAGTAAGAGGGCGAGTCAATAAAAATCCAGCCTAACATATTTCTGGGTGAGGTCGATCTCTTCGTTTTCGGTGAAATTGCCCCCTAGAATGATACACTTGGACCAACGCTGTTCCAGTGCCATACGCCCAGAACTGAAGAAGTCAGGGTCCTTGTCTCCGACCCGCTCCTCAACTGCCGCCACGTCGGTCTTCTTCGTTGGACAGGAAATGACGTCCACGGGTATCCTTTTTCAAGTTCGTGAATAGGAAATAGTCACTAGGAGCTAAGTCCAGAGAATAGGCGGGGTGTGGTTTTAGCTCGTACCCATTCCGCTCAACAGCATCCATTGCAATTTTGCAAGTGTGGACTCCTGCATGCTCCTATTGGAGTAGAATCCCTTTGGAGAGTTTACCTCGGCGTTTTTCACGGATCCCAGTTCTCAGATGATCGAGCAAATTTGCTTAATATGCAGCTGTTATTGTACTTTTCTTTGCTCGAAAGTCCAACATAATAATGCCTTGTGCGTTCCAAAATACAGTTGTTATCAGCTTGCCTTTTGAACTTCTTTGGTCTCGGAGACTCCGACGCTACCCTCTGGCGACTTTGAGTTTTATTCTCTTGCTCATAATAATGGACCCAGATCTCATCTAGAGTAACAAGACGTGAAAGAAAATCATCTTCCTTTGACCTAAACTGCTTCCACAATGCGCTGCATACTGAGGCTTTGGTTGCCATTTGCTCGTCGCAAAGGGATTTAGGGACCCAACGGGCTGTCAGCTTGCGCTTACCCAAGCGATCATGTAAAATTGTTGAAACGCTACCATGTGAAATATATAATGCATTCGCTATTTCTTCCTTGAAGTTCTTAATTCGCCTATCAGAGTACACCAGATCCCATAGTTTGTTTAAACACATTTCTTCATCGGTGGCATCTGATGGGCGTCCAGACCAGGTTTCGTCTTCTATAGACGTTCTACCGCTTTTGAATTCCCCAGCCCCGAATTTAACTTGTGCACACGTTGGTGCAGAAGACCTATAAGCATTGGTCAACTCGCAATGTATTTCCTGACCTGTTTCCCTATCAAATACAAGCACGGACTCAACTTTTGACGACAAGCTTGCTTTTGCCATCCATGCTTGACGTTCAATATCATATGACACGATAAGAGTGCAATTTTGCCCTCATGCCTAAAACGTATTGAAACAAGGCGTGGAAATCTGGGTTCTCTCGGTCAATTGGAAATTGGATAGGCTGGTTACTTATTGACTTGCCCTCGTATATACTTAGTATTCAAGGGGTCCTTGGTAACCTGACACTTGGTGGGATTTAATTCCATGTCCCACTCAGGAATAGGCTCCCTGCAGATATTGTACTTTTAAGCAATCTTGACTCAAGAGAGAAGTGAACAAGATCAATCACTCGAGGCCATAGAAAGTAATATTGTTTTTAATCTGCTTTTAATCACATTCATACTAACACACAAGCACTATCAGCTTTTTTTCATGCCTAACTGTCACTTCTTTAGCCCTCACTATATCTATTTTACTTTTTATTCTCACGCACGCATCCCTGAGCATAATACTCAGTAATGAGGGTGGCGTCAGTATCGATCGGTCGTCGATCGATCGATCGATAGATAGATGCCACAATCTCAAAAACTGGACTTAACTCATTTGCTAGTTCCTTCAGGACTCTAGGATGAAGCTCATCAGGTCCAAAGGCCTTACGGGGGTTTAAGCCTTGAAGTAACATGATCACTCCTGCAGCTGACACAACAATATTATTCATGAATGGGGCCGATCTTCCAGTCAATGGAACCTCCATGAGCTCAGTTTTATTAAACGCATCATTGAATTGACCAACTAGTTCCTCTGCCCTTTCAGAGTCTGATTCAGCAACCCCGTTCCCTCTTCTTTTATTAAGGGGCGGGATACCTTGGATCCATGAAGATTCCTCAACCAAACCCGTCCCTGCCAAACCAAACCTGATCAAATCCAACAAAACCCTACCCGACCATGTCTTTCTCAACCCTATTCAGTGATACAATGGTGGTTTCTGCTCTTCTGTGATTTCTGTGGTGATTTCGATACCGCTTTGGTGCAGTGGTAATGCATCGGATTTGTGATCGAGAGGTTGTGGGTTCGTGCCTCACGCTGACCAAAGTGTTGTGTCCTTGAAGGGTCAGTATAAAACGCAGCACTTAAGTGCAGCTATATTAAAAGTATAGGAAAATGCAGCCAATAATGAAATCATAGGTAATGCAGCTATTATAGAAAACGGGGTAAAATGCAGCCTCATATGCAGCCAATATATATAATATATATATAGTGTATATACAGGCCGAATCCAAGAGTAGGAGAACACATATTGCCCTAAAATTTGCCAAGTCCCTTGATTTTTTAAAGTTTGAAATTGTTGAACAAAATATTTGGCTTAAGCCTACGAAATGCTTGCTTTTTTGTTGTTGTTTCATTGTTGACATATTTTTCATTAGGATACCAATAACACCTGTGTTATAAATTAACATCAGAATATATATATATGCCTATATAATTATGATCCCCTTAAACCCCACGTGTATGTAGTACAACTGGGATATGCCGGCCTCAGTGGCTACGTCGGATTCGCGTCTGACTGGTGATCAGGAGGACGCGGGTTCGACTCCCACCGGGGTCGGCAACATTCTTTCGTGGAGATTGATAATGAAATCTTTTCTACGGTCATTCTCTCTCTTCCGCTGATTCAAGAAGGGCAGTTGTTAGTTTCTGGCGAAAGAATGTGCACTGTACTGGTTAACCGCTTACGTATAAGCCTGCCCAGGAAAGTGTTGATAGGTAAACTGACCGGCTCAAGAATGACCTAAATAGTGTTGACTGGGCCGGAAAAACTCCAATACAAACAAACAAACAAACAACTGGGGTATATATTATTTTTCTTATTTTTTTGCTCCAAAACACAGATTGTGTGTTTATACATTATTTTTCTTATATCTGCTCAAAAACATAAATTGTGGGTACTCGTTAAGGCTGTTCTAACGAGTACCCAAAATCTATGTTATTGCAGAACTATAAATAAATATCAGATTTTTTGGGGGTGGTGGTAAATTTTTCAATATACTTGAATAGGCATAGTTTCATGTGTATGATGGTGAAATGTTTTGTTTGGCTGACAAAAGATGGGAAGAATGAAAAATGGTCATTTTGGAGATGTGTAAAAATGCACCAATTCGCACGGGTGTGTTATCATAATGTTCTTTATCGTGCCAATATGAAAACATGCCTACAGATATAAAATATACATAATGTAATCTTTAAGGCTTCATCACGATAACAAGTGATGAATACCCCTGTAAGCCACACTTTGTTTGGGGGAAAAAAAATAAGCAGAAATAATAAAAAATATCATTTTGTTTCATCCTATAATTTTTCATTATTACATCCTTAAATAGTCCATGTGGATACTCCTAGATATGAAAAGGTGTTTTCTTTCTTATTTGTGGTGCTTTATTTTTATTATGTTAATGTTATTGTACTTATTTTTAATGACAGATTCAATCTGTCGTTTCTAGCTATCCTGCGTGTTGTAAAGTAAAGACGGATTCTTCCGGCTTTGACAGCCATAGAAATATGAGTCCGCACAAAATGTAGTCCGGTTTGGCGCAGTAATCACAACTGTACAAGCGTATTAGTTATCCTATTAGTGCAATACAAACTTTTGAAGCAGACGACCTGACGATTTTATCTTACCTTTCAGAGAATCGATTCAGCATTTCTTATGAATCAGCTGCATCATGTATACCCAGATCAATGCGGCGTCTTCTCAGCCGTCTGCTCAGGATTTACTCTGTTTTCTACAAGATCTGTCAGTATTTAATCCGTAAAGATCGACCAGCCTGCTGCCGGACCATTTTAGCTCCAGACAAGAATATTAATGGATTTTCTGACTTTCGAGGTCAAGTCTAGGTCAGTTACAACTAAGGTGTAGACTTTGCGTGGAGAAATTGGAAAGAAAGGCTGTCCCTTTCAACCCTGGAATATGGTACAGATACTTATGCATACAGTGTAGGTCCTGTGACATAATTCTAGGTGCCATATTTAGCAGTATGGACGAGCCCAACTTCAGTGATGGAAGAGTGCACTTCAGAAACTCAAGCAGTGAATAAATCAAAGCACTGACAACACTCATGCCGATTGTCTCTGAATGCAGCCTGGTCATGAACGGGAACTTGGATTGATTCTTAAGATGTTAGTAACTAATGCTAAGAAGTGTAGAACAAGACCAGCACCGTGTTCTGCGGCGTTTGTCTGAGTCTACTTTGTTTGCCGGATCCAACATTTTATTCAAGTGCAGAATTTACAGATAACACTTACATGTACCCAACACTGTCAAACGACGCGGCTATGTTTGGGTTGATTGTTTGGCATTCGACCCGTAGTTGCTAATAAGAAAAACGTCTCAGTGCTAACGTCTACGTGACTATCACTCACTTGTCAGAATAACCTTTTTTCTTGTAGAAAATAGCCGCAGTGAGATCAGGTTATTCCATAAGACTGAAGATGGTTATCCTGGAATGATAGGGTGAGCTTGGCAAACAGTGCAGACCAAGATCGGACGCTGCAGAACGCGTCTTCTTATCAAAATCTTCACTAAGTGTTTGGAATTTCAGAGTTAAATGAAACAGTTTAAATCTCAGCCCAGGACTATTACCCTAACTTCACACCCCACCAACACACTCAGTGCTTTGATTCTGAAACCAAACAATTGCATGATTTCAACACGCTTAGGCACCATGCCCTTAAGCTTAAAAGGTTAAATCAATCAACCGTGGCGTCTGGTTACCAGTCCGGCCACGTCGATATTATGCACCACCTTCACACCAGTACAGATAGAAACTACATGTTCAGGATCAAATTTTTGATGTGTAATGTAAGGTCGTGCATAGAAAAGAAGAAACTGAAATTTGTTCTCAAAAATCATTGAGAGCGTATTGCAACATTTTTCATTAAAGGATCGTAAGCGTGCCCCTTAGTCGGAAAGCATCATCTTACTATACACAGAAGACGCTAGGGAACTTCGACGTAGCGGAAGACCGACGTCAGTACGTCAAGATCGAGTCATCCGTCAGACCCATATGCGAAACAGATTTCCGGTGGCAGCTGCTACAATGTGCCTGTTCTCAACTACCGACTAATAAGCACTGACACTGTTGGTCGCCCTTTGAGAGCTAGACGGCCCCCTGTCATGACCAAAGTTAACGCGTCGACACAGTACGGAACACTTACGCTGGTGCATGAAATACGTAAATTGGCGTCTAAGCGACTGACGTGATATGCGTTTCAGTGACAAATCGCACTTCACCGTGAATCACGCCAATTGTCTTTTCCGGGTGTTTCGACGTATTGGTATAAGGTATGCCGAGGCGACGCGTGCGTAATAGAGCGTGACATATTGGATGGAACAAGCGAATTTGTGTGGCGTGATATTGCATGCAGTTATCGAACGCAGCTTAGTGTCATCAAGAACATTCAAGATATGGCTGAGACGTGAACTGAACAGCGAGACGTTACATCGATCAAGTGCTTCGGCCTTACGCTCAGAATCCGGGATATATTATCCAGTAGGATTACGCGCGGACTCATAGTGCTGTTCTTGCTAAAATATTTCTTCAAGTCAATGGAATTCATGTACTGGACTAGCCAGCCTTTCTCCTCCGATCTCTTTTCCATAGAATATCTTTTGGGAGAGGTATCCACAACCGACCACACAACCAGAGGACCAGTGGTCCTGTAAACGCTCACCTGACACCTGGTCCTGGTGTACATTTTAATGTTACTTTTCATTTGTTCAACTCAAAAAAGCTCCATATTGAATTTCACTTAAATTGGCTCAGTAGTTTCTGCGAAAAAATGTTTTTTTTTTTTTTAAATATGAAATCGGAGTGACCTTGGTCTAAGGTAAATGAATGACCTTGACCTTTCTTACCCATAGATCTTCATGTATTCAGTTACTTTACCTAATCTACAAATTTTGGTGACACTGTCTTCAATGGTTTCCCTAAATATCCATTATTTTCACTTTTTCCTATGCAAAAGCCTAAGTCAGCAAATTTGACATTACTGTCAAATAGGTCAAGATCAACCCAGGGTCACCATTTGAACAAATTATGATAGGCCCGAGTACCATATGCTACATGCCAAGTTTCAAGGCCATTGGCCTTACGGTTCTGGAGAAGAAGAATTTTTAAGGCTTTTTACCATATATATAGGCGTGACGGCCTTCTTGGTCATGTGATCTAGACCGTATTGGCATTTTTTCATTTGTTCAACTCCCAAAGGCTCCATATTGAATTTCACTTCAATTGGCTCAGTAGTTTCTGAGAAAAAATGTTTGAAATATGGAACCTGCGTGACCTTGGTCTAAGGTCAATTAATGGCCTTGACCTTTCTTACACATAGATCTTCTTGTATTCAGCTACTTTACCTTATCTACTAATTTTGGTGACACTGTCTTCAATGGTTTCCTAAAAATCCATTATTTTAACTTTTTCCCATGCAAAAGCTTAAGTCGGCAAATTTGACATTGCTGTAAAATAGGTCAAGGTCAACTCGGGGTCACCATTTGTACAAACTATGATGGACCTGAGTACCATATGCTACATGCCAAGTTTCAATGCCATTTGCCTAACGGTTCTGGAGAAGTAGAATTTTTAAGGCTTTTTACTATATATATAGGCGTGACGGCCATCTTGGTCATGTGATCTAGACCGTATTGGCATTTTTTCATTTGTTCAACTCACAAAGGCTCCATATTAAATTTCACTTAAATTGGCTCAGCAGTTTTGGAGAAAAAAATGTTTGAAATATGGATCCTGAATGACCTTGGTCTAAGGCCAATGAATGACCTTGACCTTTCTGACCCATAGATCTTCATGTATTCAGTTACTTTACCTGATCTACAAATATTGGTGACACTGTCTTCAATGGTTTTCCTATAAATCCATTATTTTCACTTTGCCCCATGCAAAAGCCTACTTCGGCAAATTTGACATTGCTTTAAAATAGGTCAAGGTCAACCCGGGGTCACCATTTGTACAAACCATGATGGGCCCGAGTACCATATGCTACATGCCAAGTTTCAAGGCCACTGGCCTTGTGGTTCTGGAGAAGAAGATTTTTGAAGGCTTTTTACCATATATGGGCATGGCGGCCATCTTGGTCATGTGATCCAGACCCCGCCAACAAACTTTCGTTCCCCCATCCCACTGAGGCTCCATATGAAATTTGGCTTTGATTGGCCCTGCAGTATAGGAGAAGAAGAGCTTTGAAAATGGTGGACGGACGACGGACGGACGGACTGACGACGGACCATGGCTATACTATAAGCTCACCTATGAGCCTAAAGGCTCAGGTGAGCTAAAAACTGTTACTTATGGACAGTTACATTGTTAAACATTGAATTTTAATACGTAAATAGTTTCTTTCAAAAATTTGAAACATGGCATTTCATAATACTACCGGTGTATCGAAATCTGCAAACAGATCATATAATGGAATTTGGAGAACTACTTTTCTAAATTTTAAGATCTTTTTAGAAAGATTGTCTGTAAGTTTTCACAGCGTTTTGATTTTCTCATAGAATCTGTCATTTCAGTGCCTTTGGCGCTTTGATTTATTTTAGTGTCAGACCCCTGTTACACAGGAAACCGTATTATAGTTTATCAACGACCTTTGAGAGTTCAACGTTCAAGAGGGCAAGACTATTCCAAGTTTTAGGGGAAGCCTGTTTCGCATTTCTTATTTCACAGGACTTTAAAATTATAAATAAGCTTCTTGATAATGCCATCATGTAGAAGTCGTGGATAAGTGGTAAGTATGATCCAGTACGAATCTCTGTAAAACTATATCTCCCAATGTAAAATACCAACTGAAGGCGACTTACCTAAAACACGGACTAGTCCAAATTCAAAAGTGCAGTCACGTCTCTCTGCGTTTTGAAAGACTATAGTCATAACTGATTGAATTATTATGTTTCAAAAGTTAATCTGTTTATCTGTTATAATGATCTGATAAAAGTATGCCCAGGTAATAAACAGGCTTCTTTAAATTGTCATCCACACTTATAGTTTATCAACGACCTTTGAGAGTTCAACGTTCAAGCGTGGCAAATAAAAATCAAAAATGAGTTCCTTTAAGAGCAATGAAAACATTTATAAGAAAGAAGATGGGTCATACCACGTAGTTTCGGCTAATAAAGCCTCATCAGTGACCCTGTAATGATCCGGCAAAGAAAGCCAGAGGAAACATACTGCAATTTTGCAAATTTCGAATAGGCAGTCGATACAAAGACTGATACAAATCAAATTGGGGTCCAAAAAATTAAAAAACCTGTCTAGAATATGAGTCTAAACCAATAATTTATTTCTGATTTCTCAGAATATCCACATTGATCTCAAAGGACCAAAGTAAAATATAAACTACACTGTGGTTGATGTACGGGGAGACGTTTTACGGCCGCCACACGGCACAACACCAGCTGTAGTGAAGGCAAATAAAAATCAAAAATGAGTTCCTTTAAGAGCAATGAAAACATTTATAAGAAAGAAGATGGGTCATACCACGTAGTTTCGGCTAATAAAGCCTCATCAGTGACCCTGTAATGATCCGGCAAAGAAAGTCAGAGGAAACATACTGCAGTTTTGCAAATTTCGAATAGGCAGTAGATACAAAGACTGATATAAATCAAATTGGGGTCCAAAAAATTAAAAAACCTGTCTAGAATATGAGTCTTAACCAATAATTTAGTTCTAATTTCTCAGAATATCCACGTTGATCTCAAAGGACCAAAAGTAAAATATAAACTACACTATGGTTGATGTACGGGGAGACGTTTTACGGCCGCCACACGGCACAACACCAGCTGCAGTGAAGGCAAATAAAAATCAAAAATGAGTTCCTTTAAGAGCAATGAAAACATTCATAAGAAAGAAGATGGGTCATACCACGTAGTTGCGGCTAATAAAGCCTCATCAGTGACCCTGTAATGATCCGGCAAAGAAAGCCAGAGGAAACATACTGCAATTTTGCAAATTTCGAATAGGCAGTCGATACAAAGAATGATATAAATCAAATTGGGGTCCAAAAAAATAAAAAAACCTGTCTAGAATATGAGTCTTAACCAATAATTTAGTTCTGATTTCTCAGAATATCCACGTTGATCTCAAAGGACCAAAAGTAAAATATAAACTACACTGTGGTTGATGTACGGGGAGACGTTTTACGGCCGCCACACGGCACAACACCAGCTGCAGTGAAGGCAAATAAAGATAAAAAATGAGTTCCTTTAAGAGCAATGAAAACATTCATAAGAAAGAAGATGGATCATACCACGTAGTTTCGGCTAATAAAGCCTCATCAGTGACCCTGTAATGATCCGGCAAAGAAAGCCAGAGGAAACATACTGCAATTTTGCAAATTTCGAATAGGCAGTCGATACAAAGACTGATATAAATCAAGACTGTTCCATGTTTTAGGGGAAGCAGGTTTCGGATATATTTTTTTCATAGGATTTTAAAAGTATAAATAAGTTTTTTTTTTTTTGATAATGCCATTATGTTGAAGTCGTGGAAAAGTTGTTAGTATGATGCAGTTCGAATCTCAGTAAAATGTAAAATCCCAACTGAAAGCGACTTACCTAAAACACGGACTGGTCCAAAAGTAAAAGTGCAGTCACGTCTCACCGTGTTTTGAAAGACTATACCTGCAGTCAGGTGTTTAAAGTTAGATACTTTATGAAGTGTTAATAAGATACATCTATCAAATACCTCATCAATTTAAATGAAATAGGGTTAGCACACCTTTACTTAAATGGTACTGATAGAGACAATGGGCCTGATTTTGGCACCTGATTTTTATTGTGATTTATAATATTTCAAAAATATTTATATGCAAAACACATTTTCTAGGTACATTGCGACAAAACGCCCTAGCGCTTTAATGGAGTGTTAGATATAGCTCCAAATGTACCATTTTTCATATGAAAATTTTCTTATGTCTTGTCTAAATATAGATTGTTGTTGCTCGTTAGAATGAGGCAGTTCTAACGAGTACCCACAATCTATGTTTTCGAACCAAACTAAGGAAATTAATGAAAATCCTCGTAAAACCCATTTTTCTCTTTATAAAGAAGGGTTAAGAGGGGTGCTCACCACCCTTGAAAACCTCATATACGTTTTCTTTAAACAAAGGTTCTGTCTGTCTGTTCATTTATTTTAATGAAATATTCATTCGTTCATCCATTTTGTTAATTCATTCAAACTTTTTTTTAAAGCTTTGGCGGTTACTCTTCCAGAGGAATTTAATGGATGTTATCCATGTGAAACATCATTACAGGTTCACAATGCCATTTGATTGTGTAAGATTTAAACATCACGAAAACACGCCTATTATATTTCACCCCCTTAAACCCTAATTTCATATAGTAAAACTTGGGTTTACAGGGGTATAAGTTATTTTTCTTATTTCTGCTTAAAAAACATAGATTGTGGGTATTTGTTAGAACCGCCTCGCTATTCCTGCTTATTAAATTCAACTGCGTGTTTTCCTGATTACCAGTGTGAGTATAAAGGCATGCACATCTAAGACGTAACAATCGTTTTGTTTGTTTGATCTGAAGTTTATAGTCCCTGTCAACACTATATAAGTTATTTTGGAGACATTGCTTCCACTTTTGTTGGACTTTTACCCAACATTGAGATGAAATGACATATCCCGCCCAATGAAACCAATTGGGATTATATGACTCAACGGTCTATTTTTTCAAGCCTCGATGTGCAGTCATCACGAAAATATGCCTATATAATTTTGACCCCCCCCCCCTTAAACCCCACTTTTATACAGTAAAACTGGGGTTTACAGGGGTATACATTATTGTTCTTATTTCTGCTCAAAAACATAGATTGTGGGTATTCGTTAGAACCGTCTCACTGAGGCGGTTCTAACGAGTATCTGCAATCTATGTTTTAATCAGAAAAAGAGAAATATCGCAATTTTTCATCTGAAACATTTCATTTTTCCGTATTAAAATTTATAATGTATTTGTATAGGCGTGTTTTCGTAATGGGCACACAATGTGACAATGTCACATTTTAGCATCAATTTTATCCGCTATCTTTATTTAAACAACACAAAGATGGAGAGTCCCAGGTTCATTAAGACAAAACAAGAACACGCCTATTTAATTTTGATCCCCTGAAACCCAATATTTATATAGCTAAATATGGTTTTCAGGGGTATTCATTTTTCTTCATATTTCTGCTCAAAAACATAGATTGTGGGTATTTGTTAGAACAGCCTCGTCGAGGCGGTTATCACAATCTGTGTTTGAGCAGATGTATGAAAAAATAAAATAAATTTTTAACTGAAAAGCGAAAAGTGACTACTACACTATATATTATATTTTGGCTGCATATGCGGCTGCATTTTACCCCGTTTTCTATAATAGCTGCATTACCTATGATTTCATTATTGGCTGCATTTTCCTATACTTTTAAAGGTGCATTATTGAGCTACCGGGTCTCAATTTTTTTCTGTTTTTTTTTTTTTTTTTTTTTTTTTTTTTTTTAACTTCAATGCATACTCCTTTGTCATGTGTACACTTTTGGAGCCAAATACAGCTTCAGAACTTTGTGAAAATGGTCGTTTTCATTCGTGTTTACCCTTTGATCTGAACATGTGTTCGGAATTTCTGTTCTAAAAATAAATCTGTCACTTTACACATTCATGGCGACAGTATCGTCTCTGAGTGTCGTTACTTAATTATGGCATGGTATTCAGCGTCATATTTTTTTCCGATTCAGGCATGACCTAAGCAAACACGGCCACAAATGAACGTCGCATAACGTCATATATGGAGATTCTATTTTTGTCACGAACTAAAAATAGATCTAACTAGTGTTCGAAACCTAGTTAGGGAATCCCTCTCAAACTCGTTTACCTGTCATCATAATTGTTCGCATTTTTGCATTAAATGCATTCATTTGTATTGTTTTAAAGAAAAATACCGGCTATATGTATTTTATTTTTGGAAGCATTTTTTTTCGGATAGCTCAATAATGCACCTTTAAGTGCTGCGTTTTATATTGACACGTCCTTGAGCAAGGTATTCATCAAAATTGCTTTAAAAAATGTACTGATTACCACCCAGGAAATCCTGCTCGTAATGCTCAGACGTGAGCGAGTAGCAGTAATAGGAAAAAAAATCGGTGATCTCGGTCTTTCCGGTGACCCGCTTCAAAGCAGGACAAAATAAAGTGATAATTAAAGACAGTTTCGCTTTATTTCTGACCGATGTGGTTTATTCAAATTTTTCATGTCGACTGGACGCTTTTGAAAGTACGTTGTATAAAGCATCTGACTTGCGTCTGAATTGCTGAGATGACCTTGAACTTTAGAATGACGAGGAAAACTGTTTGTTGACAGAATTTTGTAGAATTTTAGGCATTTTAGCGATGTTAGCGAGCTAGACCACTTTGTATTTGGTATATAAATAACCTAAGTTACCATTTGTGTTGTACAAAAGTATTGTTTCGACGCATTTGATTTGGATTGCTAATTAAAGAAAAAAATCGTTTCCAAATATATCCACTTTATATATCTACTAATACTGGGTCGGTCACATTTGAGCATTACCGCAGGTGTACATTACATGCACTCCAGGTTTTCAGGATGAATCGGCGCCAATGAATCAGAATTGCTACTGGTGACACGTCAAATGACATTCATACACCAGGACCTGTGGTGTGGGAAGGTGGTCCCAAGCTCTAACCAAAGAGGTAAATTTAGCTACACAATCATCAGCACCTTCAGCTGTCGAAATAATCAAATCAGGAAGGGCATTCCAATCTCTAACAGTGATTTTTTTACCCCTGCGTCCTGCGTCCAGGACGCATAAATAGGACTGAGGACGCACGATCGTAAAATATGTGCGTCCGTCGGACGCAAATATTTCATTGGCGAAAAATCCAACTTTCCTTTTCACTGCTGTAAATGTCGGCGGAAGTGATAAAATACGGCACTTTTACCAAACCTGCAACTGCCCAACGAGTCACCGAAAAATCGATACAGGTTCAATTTAATGATCCAACCACAAGACGAGAATCCCCTCCATCCAAAATGAGCCCAAACTTTCACACAAACAAGTTCAATGCGAACATCAAAGTTTTCCGCCATCCAAATCACCGCCCACAAACCAACTCTACCGTTTTTCTGCACGTGATCGGTAAATGTGTCAAATGACGTCATCCGATGCCAGCAACCCAGCCCGTGTTTAATGCCATTGTTTTATTTTAATGGGCTGTATCCCGTTATTAAAAAATTGTTTGGAACCGTTAAAAAAATATTTTCTCGATTATTATGGGGATAGCCAAACGGTTGTGAATGGAGGTGGATAGAAAACAACGCTTTGCACAGCCCCCGAATTATCACCAGCAGCTCCAACAACAGCGTTCGACTTTTCCCGCCAAGCCGAGTGTCTGCTATTTGGCGCCAAAACATAACCATTCACGGTCCGTTTTTATAATGCATGCAACTACCGTTAGATGTAGCTAATTGTCTGAGGAGCGAGTAAATCATTTTCACATTGATTGTGGATTAAATTTTATGATTGGGGAATAAACGCAAATTAGAGACATAACTTGACCATATTTTCACACCTCGTTCAAGTTGGCTTATCGCCAGAAGTGAAAGACACGCACCGCAGGGCAATCATGTTTACTTGGCAGTTATATGACAGGGATTAACAATAGTGTCATAATTACAGTTTGTCTCTGAATTGTCGACAAAGCAGGACAGTGCAGCACAATTATTGTGATTTACTTACTCTAGTTTTACTGTATTTCAGGACTCAAAAGACTGACAGCTGTAGACAATTTTTTTTTTGCACTTGCCCGACCGGGCATCCTAAGATCAAAGTGCACCTGCCCGGCGCGATTTCGGACTTGTACCGGGCAGACGGGCAATGGATTTGTCAGCCCCTGAACCTAGATAGCTGGTGTCCCAATCAGGGGAGGAAATGTTGGTCGATAATGGTTCGGAATATTATCTCCAATGTGCATGAAGTAAATTTCACGCACATGTTGCGGTGCGCATTTATCGAAAACGAAAGTAGAAAACATTACGGAAAATAGACTAAAAAACGTACACATTAGCAGGATTTCTTAGGGCTAGTAAACAACACAAGTTGATGATTGATTCTATTCATTGCAAATAAAAGATACTAGACGGCATTATTTTTAACTATGAATAATGGCATTTTATACTGAACCAATCTTTTTGTACTTCCTTTTTTCCCTCCAAATATTGGGACTCATACTTTCAGATTTGGGACGCACAGTTTTTTGGTTGAGCGAGTCCCAGGACGCATAGTTGAAAATTTGTAAAAAAATCACTGCTCTAATGGTTCTGGGGAAGAACGACTCTTTATAAATGTCAGTTCTTGCGCTAAGGGTCTGAAACGCCAACGAATGGTGATTTCTACAGGTCGTGGGGCGTTTCTGCCCTGAGTCGTTTTGGTCCCTGGGTCGTTTCGGCCCAATTTCGGGGGTGGGTCGTTTCGGCTAAATTGGTGGGTCGTTTCGGCCTGATTTTTTTATCACTTTATTTACATGTATATATATATATATACACCAGGATATAATGTATATATATATATATTATTTGTCGAAGATCAGACTGTGCTTTTGCTATCTTCGTTTGTTAAGCCTTTAATAGGTCAGAAAACAGAGTGCTTTTTCGAACTGCGTAGACTCGGACATCAGCCTGTGCTTTTGCTATCTTCGCTCGTTCAGTTTTTAATTGCTCAGGAAACAGAGGGCTTTTCAAACTGTATAGACTCTGATCACAATGAACAGATTTATAGGTTATTAAGTCTTTGAAGGTATCACGACGACAGATGCAGTATGATCATATAAAATAATAACATTGTTCAGTATTTAATAGCTGAGAAAATAGGGGGCTTTTTCAAACTGTGTAGACTCTGATCACAATGATCAGATTTATAGGTTATGAAGTCTTTGAAGGTATCACAACGACAGATGCAGGCTGATCATAAAAAATTACATCGTTCAGTTTTTAATAGCTCAGAAAACAGATGGCTTTTTCAAACTGTGTAGACTATGATCACAATGAACAGATGAAAATATGTTTATTAAGTCTTTGAAGGTATCACAACGACAAATGCAGGCTGATCCTATGAAATAATTAGACTACATTTCGCAAATATTTCGCATGCTGCTCTCAAAATGTGCGTGTCATTGATACTAGTACAGTAGAATTCTGCTTAAAGACCACTCCTATATTAGGACCACCCCGCTATTAAGACCGGTTTATGCCAGACCCAAATTGTTTCTTATATAATTAATTAAGACCACCCCGCTATTCAGTATTAAGTCCGCTTTCAAAAGACTGAATCTGCCATTACTGTTCTTTATTGAGACCACTTTTTGGCTAAGTCAAGTTAATTTGTATCTCTCAATCCATTGGTCAATATATTTTGTGGCTGGATTCCTCATCATTACAACAGATCTTGGTAATGTTCACACATTTCCCTAAAGGTTTGAAAAACAGCAGTTTACCTGTACTAATCACTGTGTTGTTTTGACAAGATTTTTTTTATGCTAGATGAATAAATAGTTTTAATAATTTTGGTAATGTGCAGCTCCCTTTTCTTCAGAAAGAAGATTATTGTTGAACATTTGTTATCATGAATGTGATTTTTATTGGTGTAATATTGCCTATAATTACATAAAATTAAGAAATGAAATTTATTTTTCTGCAGTTCATGGAAATATGAACGCAGTGGGTCGCGTGCAAAGTAAATGAACCCCGAAGGGGTTCATGTAAACTTTGCTAGCGAGCCACTGTCGTTCATACTTTCATGAAAAGCAGAAAAATTAAGTTTATTTTTTATATTTATATTATTTGCCCCTCATCACTGGGCGAAAATATGTTTGTAGGGCAAACTTTTAAAGCTGAAAAACATTTACACGCTGTTTTTTCTACAAAGAGCGGAGCAGCGTTGACGTCATCAATGCCCGTAGAGAACAGTGGTTTAGAATGACGTCACTTAACGTCATGTGGTTCGATGCGTTCATGGACGTATGAACGCAATTGTTTTCTATAGGTTTACATTAGACTTTACATTGGAAATGTAAATATTGAGGAAATGAACAGTAAAGTTAAAGACAGCAAGATTTACTGAAAAGCAATAAAATAGGCACAGTGCACATAAAAAAATATTCAAAGCAGTCTGGCCAGCAGTATTTTTTCACCAATTCCATAAGGGACGACCCCGCTAATAAGGCCACTTTTTAGAGGTCTAGAAAGTGACCTTAATAGCGGAATTTTACTGTAAATACTGATCATTCTTAGACTATAATCAGGTCATAGTCACACCCCAACGTTGGTGCTAACTGGAAACATGGCTATGGATAGAAGTTGGTGCTAACTGGAAACATGGCTATGGATAAAACTTTTAAAACACTTTATTTGTGCTATCATAACCATGGCTAACGTGACAGGTCGTTGAAATAATAGTCCACATTTAAATAATAATTACTATTCAATATTAATATACAGACAAAAAATGCTATCTAATAAAATCGGACCGAAACGACCCAGGCCGAATCGACCCAGGGCCGAAACGACCCACAGAAATAGGCCGAAACGTCTCAGGACCGAAACATCCCGGATTCATTTCTACAGTGTCTAGCTGGGGGAACAAGGTCATCTGTTGGAATGCTGGCAGCACCCTTTAGACCTTTGTATAAAAGGATTAGCCTACTGTCTTTTCTCCTTTTCTTGAGAGACTCCCATTTTAATTTTCCAAGTATTCCAGTCATGCTCCCAGTTTCAAAGCAGTAATTGCCTGTTACAAATCTAGCAGCTCTATTCTGAACTTTCTCAATTTCATTGTTAAGGACCACTCCACTGGGGTCCCAGATACAACTACCATATTCCAAGATTGGGCAAACAAGACCTTTATATGCTGCCTCTTTTACATCCTGAGGGCACTGATGAAGATTTAGCCTCAGGAAACCAAGCGTTCTATTTGCCTTAGTACACATGTTGCTAATATGAGTATTCCATCTCAAGTTGTGTCACTCCAAGGAATTTAATGGAGTCCACATTCTTGAGGACCGTTCCCTCTAAGTTGTATGAAGCCTCAACTTTATTAGATTTCTTCCTACTTATCTGCATAATATTGCATTTAACTGGCTGAAATCTCATGCCCCATTTACGTGCCCAACATCCTAATCTATCTATGTCAGCCAGAAGTTTCAATGAGTCATCTGTATCTCTAATTTCCCCGGTAACAAACACAGTCATCTGCGAACAGTCTTATTTCTGAGTCAATGTCAGTGGAAATATCATTGATGTACAGGGAGAACAAAGTGGACCAAGAACGGTCCCTTGCGGGACTCCAGGCAAAACTGGAGCCCACTCCGAAGATTCACCATTAACAACAACCCGCTGTTTTCTGTAGCAAAGAAAGGAATCTATCCATTTGAGGGTTTTTCCCCCAATTCCATAACCAAATAACTTAGATTTAAGTACTTCATGAGGAGGGGTGTCAAAAGCCTTCTCGAAGTCCAGAATAAATGTGTCCACCTGTCCCCCTTTGTCCAAGATTTTTGCCCAGTCATTAATAACTGTGCTTAGCTGAGTTTCACAACTGTGCCTTTTCCTAAATGCATGTTGTCTGTCTGACAAAAGTTTATGTTCGTCCAAGTGGGCCATGATGTTTGAGCAGACTATATGTTCCAGCAATTTACACAGAACACAAGTCAGAGACACAGGGCGATAATTACGGGCAAGAGCCCTATCTCCTTTTTTGAAGAGTGGACAGATGTTTGCTAAGGGCCATTCTTTGTGGATTTCACCCATATCAAGAGACTGTTGAAACAAGTGTGCAAAGACTGGACCCAACTCATTTGCTAGTTCCTCAAGGACTCTAGGATGAAGCTCATCAGGTCCTAAGGCCTTACTGGGGTTTAAGCCTTAAAGTAATTTGATCACTCCTGCAGCTGTTACAACAATATTATTCATGAATGGGGCCGATCTTCTAGTCAATGGAACCTCCGTGAACTCAGTTTTATTAAACGCATCATTGAATTGACCAACTAGTTCCTCTGCCCTTTCAGAGTCTGATTCAGCAACCCCGTCCCCTCCTCTTTTATTAAGGGGCGGAATACCTTGCCTTTCTTTCTTCTGGCTGTTAATATATCTGTAGAAGTCTCTGGGATTTGCCTTTACATCACCTACCAAGTTATTCACATACAAATCATGCTGATTTTTAGCTCACCTGAGCACGAAGTGCTCAAGGTGAGCTTTTGGGATCGGTCTTTGTCCGTCGTCCGTGCGTCCGTCGTCAACTTTTGCTTTAAACAACTTCTTCTCCAAAACTGCTGGACAGATTTTGATCTAATTTCACAGGAATGCTCCTTGGGTGATCCTCTACCAAAATTGCTCAAACTGTTCCGCTCGGGTGAACAAGATGGCGTCCAGAGCTAAAAATAGAAAAACCTTTAAACGACTTCTCCTGCTTAACCAGTGGATGGATTTTGAAATTATTTCACAGGAATGTTCCTTGGATGACCTTCTACCAAAATTGCTCAAACCGTTCCGCTCGGGTGAACAAAATGGCCGCCAGAGCTAAAAATAGAAAAACCTTTAAACGACTTCTTCTCCTTAACCAGTGGATGGATTTTGAAATTATTGCACAGGAATGTTCCTTGGGTGACCCTCTACCAAAATTGCTCAAACCGTTCCGCTCAGGTGAACAAGATGGCCGCCAGAGCTAAAAATAGAAAAACCTTCAAACGACTTCTCCTGCTTAACCAGTGAATGGATTTTGAAATTATTTCACAGGAATGTTCCTTGGATGACCTTCTACCAAAATTGCTCAAACCGTTCCGCTCGGATGAACAAAATGGCCGCCGGAGCTAAAAATAGAAAAACCTTTAAACGACTTCTTCTCCTTAACCAGTGGCTGGATTTTGAAATTATTTTACAGGAATGTTCCTTTGGTGCCCCTCTACTGAAATTGCTCAAATTGTTCCGCTCGGGTGAACAAAATGGCCGCCAGAACTAAAAATAGAAAAACCTTTAAAGGACTTATTCTCCTTAACCAGTGGATGGATTTCGAAATTACTTCACAGGAATGTTCCTTGGGTGACCCTCTACCAAAATTGCTCAAACCGTTCAGCTCGGGTGAACAAGAAGGCCGCCAGAGCTAAACATAGAAAAACCTTTAAACGACTTCTTCTCCTTAACTAGTGGATGGATTTTGATATTACTCCACAGGAATGTTTCTTGGGTGACCCTCTACCAAAATTGCTCAAACCGTTCCGCTCGGGTGAACAAGATGGCCGCCGGAGCTAAAAATAGAAAAACCTTTAAACAACTTTTTCTCCTTAACCAGTGGATGGATTTTGAAATTATTTCACTGGAATGTTCCTTGGGTGACCCTCTACCAAAATTGCTCAAACCGTTCCACTTGGGTGAACAAAATGGCCGCCAGAGCTAAAAATAGACCCTATGGTTTTACATAGACTTATAAAGGGAAATTTTTAAAAATCTTCTTCTCTGAAACTGCAAGTCCCAGGTCTTTGATATTTGGTATGGAGCTTCATCTAATGGACCTCTACCAAGATTGTTCAAATTATAGCTCTGGGGCCACAAATGCCCCCCCATCCCGGGGCCCTTTGGTTTTACATAGACTTATATAGCCCTGGTGCATAGGCTTATGTAGGGAATATCTTTATAAAAATCTTCTTCTCTGAAACCGCAAGGCCCAGGTCTTTGATATTTGGTGTGTAGCTTCATCTAGTGGACCTTTGTCAAGATTGTACAAATTAAAGCCTTTGTTTTTTTTTGTTTGGTATGAAGCTTCACCTTTAAGACCTCCCTCAACATTATGCACATTAAAGCCCTTGGGCCAATAATGGCCCTCCCTGGGGCCCACTTGTTACACTATGGATCAGGTGAGCGATCCAGGGCCATCATGGCCCTCTTGTTTATATCAGTGTTGATTTCACATCTCAAGTTTTCAAATTTTGTCCGTAGTTTACCACTTCCCGTCTTTTTAGCTCACCGTCACGTAGTGACGAGGTGAGCTTTTGGGATCACTTTTTGTCCGTCGTCCGTCCGTGCGTGCGTCCGTGCATAAACAATTTCTTCAAACGACATCTCCTCCTAAACCACTGAGCGGATTTTGACCAAACTTCACAGGAATGATCCTTAGGTGGTCCCCTTTCAAAGTTGTTCAAATGGTTCCGGTCCGTTGCATATATAGGTCACAGGAGCCAAAAAAAGATTTTTTTTACCGAAAACTTAAAAAATCTTCTTCTCTGAAACTGCAAGGCCCAGGTCTTTGATATTTGGTATGAAGCTTCATCTAGTGGGCCCCTACCAAGATTGTCCAAATTATAGTGCTGGGGCCAAAAATGCCCCCGCCCCGGGACCCTTTGGTTTTACATGGGCTTATATAGGGAAAATCTTTAAAAATCTTCTCTGAAACTGCAAGGCCCAGGTCTTTGATATTTGGTATGAATCTTCATCTTATGGACCCCTACCAAGATTGTTCAAATTATAGTGCTGGGGCCAAAAATGCCCCCGCCCCGGGGCCCTTTGGTTTTACATAGGCTTATATAGGGAAAACCTTTAAAAATCTTCTTCTCTGAAACTGCAAGGCCCAGGTCTTAGCTATTTGGTATGAATCTTCATCTGGTGGACCCCTACCAAGATTGTTCAAATTATAGTGCTGGAGCCAACGATGCCCCCGCCCCGGGGCCCTTTGGTTTTACATAGGCTTATAGGGAAAATCTTTAAAAATCTTCTTCTCTGAAACCGCAAGGCCCAGGTCTTTGATATTTGGTATGAAGCTTCATCTAGAGGACCCCTACCAAGATTATTCAAATTATAGTGCTGGGGCCAAAAATGCCCCCGCCCTGGGGCCCTTTGGTTTTACATTGGCTTATATAGGGAAAATCTTTAAAAATCTTCTTCTCTGAAACTGCAAGGCCCAGGTCTTTGATATTTGGTATGAATCTTCATCTTATGGACCCCTACCAAGATTGTTCAAATTATAGTGCTGGCGCCAAAAATGCCCCCGCCCTGGGGCCCTTTGGTTTACGTAGGCTTATATAGGGTAAACCTTTAAAAATGTTCTTCTCTGAATTCGCAAGGCCCAGGTCTTTGATATTTGGTATGAAGCTTCATCTAGTGGACCCCTACCAAGTTTGTTCAAATTATAGTGCTGGGGCCAAAAATGCCCCCGCCCCAGGGCCCTTTGGTTTTACATGGGCTTATATTGGGAAAATCTTTAAAAAATCTTCTTCTCTGAAACTGCAGGACCCAGGTCTTAGCTATTTGGTATGAAGCTTCATCTAGTAGACCCCTACCAAGACTGTTTAATTACAGTGCTGGGGCCCTTTGGTTTACATAGGCTTATATAGGGAAAATCTTTAAAAAATCTTCTTCTCTGAAACTGCAAGGCCCAGGTCTTTGATATTTGGTATGAAGCTTCATCTTGTGGACCTCTATCAAGATTGTTCAAATTATAGCCCTGGGGCCAAAAAGCCCCCCACTTCTGGGCCCTTTGGTTTTTCATAGACTTATATTGGGAAAATCTTGAAAAATCGTCTACTCTGAAACCACAAGGCCTAGGTCTTTGACATTTGGTATGAAGCTTCAGCTAATGGACCTCTACCAAGATTGTTCAAATTATAGCCCTGGGGCCACAAATGCCCCCACCCCAGGGCCCTTTGGTTTTACATAGACTTATAATAGAGATAATCTTTGAAAATCTTCTTCTCTGAAACAACAAGGCCCAGGTCTTTGATATTTGGTGTGAAGCTTCATCTAGTGGACCTCTATCAAGATTGTTTAAATTATAGCCCTGAGGCCAAGAATGCCCCTGCCCCGGGGCCATTTGGTTTTACATAGGCTTATGTAAGGAATATCTTTAAAAAATCTTCTTCTCTGAAACCGCAAGGCCCAGGTCTTTGATATTTGTTGTGTAGCTTCATCTAGTGGACCTTCGCCAAGATTGTTCAAATTATAGCCTTTGTTGATATTTGGTATGAAGCTTCACCTTTTTAGACCTCCCTCAACATTATGCACATTATAACCCTGGGGTCAATAATGGCTCTCCCCTGGGCCCACTTGTTACTCTCTTGATCAGGTGAGCGATCCAGGGCCATCATGGTCCTCTTGTTTGCCTTTGCATGAATCTTATTCCTTCTGCGAATTTTCCTTCTTATAGCCTACACAGTAATCATGTAATAGATCCTTTAAGAGGTTTACCAGTACTTGTGTGCGGTCAGATTCAGCTCTGCGTGGAAGCATCATGCAGCCGATCTATTACTTCCAGCCCCGATGGGTCCCTAGAAATACCAGAACGCACCTGTATTTACCAAAACGCACAGCCACAGCCAATATTCCATTGGAATTTGTTTTTCTTATTACTACTACTCGCTCACATCTGAGCATTACGAGCAGGATTTCCTGGGTGGAAACCAGTACTTTTTTTTTAAAGCAATGTGGATGAAGTTCTTTGCTCAGGGACACAACACTTTGGCGAGGATCTAACCCGCAACCTCTTGATCGCAAATCCGATGCGCTACCACTTCACCAAAGCTGTTGTACATGGGTATGTCTTAATAATGTGAACCTTTTATCTAGAACTTTGATACTCGGATGTTCATTATGGGCTGTTTGTTTGATTTGTGGTTTAACGTCCCCATCAACACTTTATAGGTAATTTTGGAGACAATGCTTCCAATTTTGTGGGACTTTTACCCAACATGGAGATGAAATGACATCTCAAGCCCTGTCACCCATTGAATCCAATAATTATAAGCATATGGATGGTCTGACTCTCACCACTTTGCCTGGGCAGGTTTAGATCCTTTAATTGGTTTACCAGTACTTGTGTGCGGTCAGATTCAGCTCTGCATGGAATGCAAGACTGCCTGTTGAATGTTGATCAGTCTGTGCAGCAATGGAGAGGAATAAACAGATCGGTTTGTAATAATATAATAATGACATATGTAGTTCATGCTTTAGCTTTGTATTGACTTAAATGTCTGGAATAAAAATACGTTGGGCTGACATAGTATCAACACTTTTTTACTTATACATTTCGTTTGTTTTTTGGATAAAAATGTTTTAAAAGATGAATAAATTTTACTGTTGAATTTTATAAAATCATTATGCTTATGATATATAAACGATTTTATTGCACTGTGTCAAACTGTGAATAAATATTGGTTATCACGAATTGGCCAGTTACTGTTCAAATGGATAATGCAGGGAGATATAGCATGTGGCGACTTCTGAAAAACCTGACGTCTTTAATGTTGTCAATAATTATAAGATATACTCAATGCTTAGCCAAATAAAGCTGTTCACGCAATATCAAAAGAACCACTATATCGGAGCGTGGCCGTGATATTGATATTAAGTGACACATGAAAAGAATGACTTGCAATCTTGGCTTACTTTACGCTCATTATCACATGGCAATTTGTAAAAAAACATTGTGTCTTATTTGTTAATAACAACAGATTAACTGATTTATTGGCATAAGATAAGTGATAGGCCATGGACAGATTAATAGCAATTAGTAAAGATCACATCCAGAAAAACTGCAAAGACAATATTATTGACCAATGTCTCATTTTCTGGACCGTTTGTTTGTTTGATTTGAGGTTTAACATCCCCGTCAACATACATGTAGCATAGGTCATTTTGGAGACGTTGCTTCCAATTTTGTGGGACTTTTACCTGACATTGAGATGAAATGACATCTCAACCCCTGTCGCCCAATGAAACCAATAGGGTTTATAAGCATGGACGGTCCGCCTCGCACAGCGGTTCCTGGACAGGCTTAGATCCTCTTAGCGGTTTACCAGTACTAGTGTGCGGACGGTTTCAGCTCTGTGTGGAAGCATCATGCAGCCCATTTATTTCTTCAAGCCCCAATGGGCGGGGGCGGAGCTTTTTGCGACCGTAAACCTCTAGAAAACGCATTATGATTCTCTGTTTATTTGTCTGTTTTATTTTACGAAGTACAAACATTTGGTGTTTGAAACCTGTGGTATACCACGGTATGTATCACAGTACATGGGTGTATACCGCGGTACAATTTCCAAAGGCGGTACCCAGCCCTACAGATATTTATAGTGCGTTTTGGTAATTGTTAAGGTCGAAGTGCATTCCGTTTAGCGCAATGCACACATAATAGAATGGTGTAAAGATGTCAGTGGAATAGTAACAAAGACATCTCACCGAAATGGCAAATCTAGTATCTGAGCAACATTGGACCTTGAAATTTTGGAAATAGAAATCAGTATAGGAGCATAATAGCTCAGTGGCTAGTGCACTTGCCTCTGATGCTAGAGGTCCCCGGTTCGATCCCCGGCAGCAGTGATAAAATTTCAGTGTCCGAACACGCTCCACTGGCATCATTTGCAAGGATGAATAACATAAAGTGCATCGTCCTTCATATCAGGACGTTATCTGGAGGCCCCCTGTGCAGGGAGAACCATCCCCCGTACAGGTTAAAGATCCCCTCCATAATTACATGATTACTGCATAGGCTTTCATCCTGCAAATCTGGAGTGTATATAAAATACACTGTCTGTGTCCCCACCTGGGGTTAAGGCGAAATTGGAAGAAAGAAAGTTATTCTATCCAGACAGTAAACGAAAAAGGCTTGCATTACGATAATACAACCAAGTCACTTAGTACATTCCTTCATATCGCCAAAATGGTTAATTTTATGACGATATTTTGTGATTTTTTCTTATTTATGCTCAAAATATATGTTGTGGGTGTTAGTTATAACAGCCTCGTTGAGGTGGTTCTGACAAGTACCCACAAACTATGTCTTGGAGCATGGAAATAAGAAAAAAGTGTTTACCCCTGTAAACCGAAATTATCACTATAACGTGGGGTTTAGAGGGCTGCTTACTACACAGACTTGTTTAACATGATGGATCAGACTGCATTCCTGCACAGCTTTTGTTTTCTGGGTCTGTTTATATCTTAATTTATTTCTATGTCTTTCAGACGTCAAAGGCAAACCAATCTTAGGAGCAATTTCGGATTTAGAAACCAGAGTTCTATCCAGGCAGTAAACGAAAAAATCAAAGATATGACTGCATCTGTGCACCAAAACATTTTTAGAAAGAGTCCTTAATGTCTACATCAATTTAACTCGTCCATATCCCTACCCAATCTTTATACCATATTATTATTGTCTATATGACCCACAAATAACCCTCTAAATACAAATGACCAGTGGAAAATTTAAAGGTCCGGTTTCAGTAGAACTAAGTTTTCTATTCTACGAATAAGATCATGAGAGGTCAGAGTCCGGGCACAACATTTCCTACAATTTACATGTGTGCCAAGCGAAGACTCAGATCAGCCTGCGTATGCACACAGTCTTATCAGACAGGGTTCACGCCACAGGATTTTTTTCTTTCGCCATCACTTTCGCCAATCTATTTTTTTGGTGCCAAAATCTTAAAACCTGAGCCAGTTGGAGAAGCTTTGCAAAATGCAAGACATGGATAAAAAAGATTGTCATCTGCTCTACAATTTTCATTGGCACTTAAAGGGTTAAAGCTTAAATGCACAGGCTGTCCTTTTGTGGCCTTTATTGATGTGTGTAATGGTCCATTATCCAAGAGTAGATGTGCCTAAAGAACCCAGGTTTTTCGATCAAACCAACACAGTCACACTTCAAACCAGTCATCTGTGCTGTCTTGCCGACAGATAGCTTAGCCAATCCATAGGCCAAAACCATTTAGATAGCTTGAGTTTTCCGACTTTGAGCGGCATTACCTTCTCTCCCTAAAATGCATCAAAACCTTGCTTAAATGCTTTTGTTTTTGCTCCAACAAATAAGCGTTGTTAGGTCATGGAGGCTGCCATTTTGGTTGATCACATGATCACATTATATTCAAAGGGAAACAACCTAAACAGGCATAAAGAGCGTGTTCGATTAGCCATTTGATAAATCATCGGAACAGACATTTGGGATTTCATAAAACAATCAAGTTTTTATTGCAAAAAAAATAAACTTAGTGATGGAATGGTAGAGAAAAAAGGCTACCAAACTACTTATTTCATACCATTTTTAAACAAACAAAATAAGCAATGACCGATCGCAGCAACAATAGATAGATAGAAAGAAAAGGACAACATTTATTTTTATATTCTGAATTAGCTGGCTCATATTTCTGAATATTCAAGCCAAAATTTATATAATGCAGGCATAACAAAAGATCTTAACTTGAGGTCAAACAAGAGCTGATTTGTATTGAAAAAACAATTAAGGACACCTGCCCAAGCGTTGGTGATAATTACCGTTACGCTTTTTGAGCAGCAATTAACTTCTACGTTTTACATCATCCGTCATTGTCACCCATTTCTTCATTGATCAACCTTGACTGCAAAGTCAATCGGTTGACTAGATTTAACACTGGGTATTCAATTACGTCATGCGGAACAGAAATACTATTCTTCACCCACTGGTTGATATTCGACCTAGCCACACCTTTTTAGCTCACCCACCGTCACGTAGTGAGGAGGTGAGCTTTTGGGATCACTTTTAGTGCGTCGTGCGTCCTTGCGTAAACAATTTCTTCAAACGACATCTCCTTAACCACTGATCGGATTTTGACCAAACTTCGCACGAATGATCCTTAGGTAGTCCTCTTTCAAAGTTGTTCAAATGGTTCCAGTCCGTTGCACATCTAGGTCACAGGAGCACAAAATAGATTTTTTTCACCGAAAACTTAAAAATCTTCTTCTCTGAAACCACAAGGCCCAGGTCTTTGATATTTAGTTTGAAGCTTCATCTAGTGGACCCCTACCAAGATTGTTCAAATTATAGTGCTGGGCCGAAAAATGCCCCCGCCCTGGGGCCGTTTGGTTTTGCATGGGCTTATATAGGGAAAATCTTTAAAAATCTTCTTCTCTGAAACAACAAGGCCTAGGTCTTTGATATTTGCTATGAAGCTTCATCTAGTGGACCCCTACCAAGATTGTTCAAATTATAGTGCTGGGGCCAAAAATGCCCCCGCCCCGGGGCCCTTTGGTTTTACATAGGCTTATATAGGGAAAATCTTTAAAAATCCTCTTCTCTAAAACCACAAGGCCCAGATCTTTGATATTTGGTATGAAGCTTCATCTAGTGGACCCCTACCAAGATTGTTCAAATTATAGCCCTGGTGCTAAAAATGCCCCCACTCTGGCGCCCTTTGGTTTTACATAGACTTATATAGGCAATACTTGAAAAATCTTCTTCTCTGAAACCACAAGGCCTAGGTCTTTAATATTTGGTATGAAGCTTCATCTAGTGGACCTCTACCAAGATTGTTCAAATTATAGCCCTGAGACCAAAAATGCCCCCGCCTCGGGGGGCCCTTTGATTTTACATAGACTTGTATAGGGAAAATCTTTAAAAATCTTCTGCTGTGAAACCATAAGGCCTATGTCTTTGCTATTTGTTGTGAAATTTCATCTAGTGGACCTCTATCAAGATTGTTCAAATTATAGCCCTGGGGCCAAAAATGCCCCCGTCCCGAGACCCTTTGATTTTACATGGACTTATATAGGGAAATCATTATAAATCTTCTTCTCTGAAACTGCAAGGCCCAGGTCTTTGATATTTGGTGTGAAGCTGCATCTAGTTGACCTCTATCAAGATTGTTTAAATTATAGCCCTGAGGCCAAAAATGCCCCCACCATGGGGACCATTTGGTTTTACATAGGCTTATGTAGGGAATATCTTTAATCAATGAATCAATGAATTTCGGTCAATTTTTGTGTATCATTACAACCTTCCAAAGATTTTGGTGACCTTGACCTGATTTTTGTGGTCACGGGTTCCCGAAGACTGTCAATTTTGAGCCAAAAATTGCTTGTCTGCTACCTACATGTATCTCAGGTATGAATGCCTGAACTGTGTTCACACGCCATACAATAAACATGTATAGGATTTCAGACTTGGTTGATTTTGGTGATGATCAAACTGTTAATTAATAGACCTCATTTTCAAGGTCTGATTTAAATTTAAGTTATTAATTGTGATTGGGGGTATGGCATGGTTTTCCTCTACTTTCTAAGAACATTTCTAGTTCTCTGATTGGAACATGAGATATAGTGAAGATAAGCAAAAACTGTACATACTTTGGACCTGTATTCTCTTGAAAAGTAGATCCAAATTAGATTTAGCTGGAATTCACTTTTGTCTCGCTTGCTTCAAGCATTGCTCGATATAGGAGTCAGGTTTTCCATCCGTTCATTCTTCAAGCCGCCAACATTTGCTACCACCCTAACTTTCACCCTAATGTAAGAGTCCATTTCTCAAGAACTGTAAGACCTTCATTAACGATGCTCGGTACAAACTTGCATCTTGGAATAGCAACTTCAATGCAAGCATCAGTATCTGACCTTGACCTATAATACATTATATAATACATGTAGTATTTTATGGTTCACTGACTTTGTGAATTATTTCGACCACCCTAACTTTCACCATAATAAAAGAGTCTTTTAGAGCTCCATGAATGACATTTGGTATAAGCTTGCATCTAGGAATAGCAACTTCAATGCAAGCATTCATATCTCACCTTGACCTACAGTGCATGGCTCACTATGTGAATTATTGCTTTTGTGCAGAAATCAGACAAATATTGATACTTTTCGAATGAAAAAAAAACACTTTATCTGAAACTGTGGATTACTGGTCAACCAGTTTATGCCTGCCCAGGAAAAGTGTGGTTTGGTAAACTGACAATCTCGACATGGAGTTAATTTTAACCCATTGTATGCAAGTGGACTATTCCAGTGCTATATGTTGGACAAGTCCATTTGTCATATAAGAGGTGTCAGGCCTATTTTTTAGCTCACCTGTCACATAGAGACAAGGTGAGCTTTTGTGATCACTTTTTGTCCGTCGTGCGTCCGTCCGTCCGTGCGTGCGTCCGTAAACAATTTCAAATAAGTATATCTCTAATACCCCATGGTCAATCTTGATCAAATTTCATGAGAAGCATCATCAGGTAGGGGGAAAGGCTGCATAAGGTTTTTGGGCTGATCAAATTGGAATTCTGGTTGCTATGGCAACATAAAGCTCCCATAGACTTACAATGGGAAAAAATTAAAATATCTTCTTCTCTGAAACCACAGGGCCCAGAGCTTAGATATTTAGCATGTAGCAACAGCTAGTGGTCACCTACATAATTCCTGCCAATCATGCCACTGGGGTCCACATTGGCCACGCCCCGGGGCCCCTTCTCTCCCATAAACTCATAATGGAACAAAAAGATTCAAAAATCTTCTTCTCGGAAACCACAGGGCCCAGAGCTTAGATATTTAGCATATAGCAACGGCAAGTGGTCACCTACATAATTCCTGCCAATCATGCCCCTGGGTTCAAAACGTGCCACGCCCCGTGGCCCTTTAGCTCCTATAGACTCATAATGGAAAAAAGTTTCAAAAATCTTCTTCTCTGAAACCACAGGGCCCAGAGCTGAGATATTTGGCTTGTAGCAATGGCAAGTGGTCACCTACATAATTCCTGCCAATCATGCCCCTGGGGTCCAAATTGGCCACACCCGGGGGCCCCTTCTCTCCCATAGACTCATAATGGAACAAAAAGATTCAAAAATCTTCTTCTCGGAAACCACAGGGCCCAGAGCTTAGATATTTAGCATGTAGCAATGGCCAGTCGTCACCTACATAATTCCTGCCAATCATTTCCCTGGGTTCCAAACGGGCCACGCCCCAGGGCCCTTTAGCTCCTATAGGCTCATAATGGAAAAAAGCTTAAAAAATCTTCTTCTCTGAAATCAGAGGGCCCAGAGCTGATATATTTGGCATGTAGCAATGGCAAGTGGTCACCTACATAATTCCTGCCAATCATGCCCCTGGGGTCCAAATTGGCCACACCCCAGGGCCCCTTAGCTCCCATAGACTCATAATGGAAAAAAGCTTCAAAAATCTTCTTCTTTGAAACCACAGGGCCCAGAGCTTAGATATTTAGCATGTAACAACAGCCAGTGGTCACCTACATAATTCCTGCCAACCATGCCCCTGGGTTCCAAATGGGCGACTCCCCGGGGCCCCTTAGCTCCCATAGACTCATAATGGAACAAAAAGCTTCAAAAATCTTCTTCTCAGAAACCACAGGGCCCAGAGCTTAGATATTTAGCATGTAGCAACGGCAAGTGGTCACCTACATAATTCCTGCAAATCATGCCCCTGGGGTCCAAACGGGCCACACCCCGGGGCCCTTTAGCTCCTATAGACTCATAATGGGAAAAAGCTTCAAAAATCTTCTTCTCTGAAACCACAGTGCCCAGAGCTGAGATATTTTGCATCTAGCAAGGGCAAGTGGTCACCTACATAAATCCTGCCAATCATGCCCCTAGAGTCCAAATGGGCCACGCCCTGGGGCCCCTTAGCTCCAATAGACTTATAATGGAAAAAAAAGCTTAAAAATTCTTCTTCTATGAAACCACAGGGCCCAGAGTTTAGATATTTAGTATGCAGCAATGCCAATTGGTCACCTACATAATTCCTGCCAATCATGCGCCTGTGTTCCAAATGGGCCACGCCCCGGGGCCCCTTCACTCCCATTGACTCATAATGGAAAAAAGCTTAAAAATCTTCTTCTCTGAAACCACAGTGCCAAGAGCTTAGATATTTAGCACGTAGCAACGGCAAGTGGTCACCTACATAATTCCTGCCAATCATGCGCCTGGGGTCCACAAGGGCCACGCCCTGGGGCCAGTTAGCTTCTTTAGACTCATAATGGAAAAAAAAAACCTTCAAAAATCTTCTTCTCTGAAACCACATGGCCCAGAGCTTAGATATTTAGCATGTAGCAATGGCAAGTGGTCACCTACATAAATCCTGCCAATCATGCCCGTGGGGTCCAAATGGGCCATGCCCGGGGCCCTTTAGCTCCCATTGACACATAATGGAAAAAAGCTTCAAAAATCTTCTTCTCTGAAACCACAGGACCCAGAGCTTAGATATTTAACATGTAGCAATGACAAGTGATCACCTTCATAAATCCTGCCAATCATGCCCCTGGGGTCCAAATGGGCCACACCCTGGGACCCTCTTAGCTCCCATAGACTCATAATGGCAGAAAAACTTCAAAAATCTTCTTCTCTGAAACCACAGGGCCCAGAGCTTAGATATTAAGCATGTAGCAATGGCAAGTGGTCTCCTACATACTTCCTGCTAATCATGCCCCTGGGGTCCAAATGGGCCACGCACCGGGGCCTCTTAGCTCCCATAGACTCATAATGGAAAAAAGCTTCAAAAATCTTCTTCTCAGAAACTGTGAAGCACAGAACTTAGATATTTAGTGTCTAGCAACATAAAATAGCCGGCTACATAAATCCTGCTAACCCTGCCCCTGGGGTCAAAATTAGCCACGCCCGGGCTCATCACCTCCAATAGACTTATAATGGAACAAAACTTAAAAAATCTTCTTCTATGAAACCATAACAACCAGAGCTTAGATTTTTAGTATGTAGCAACGTCAAGTGGCCACCGACATAAATCCTGCCAGTTATGCCCCTGGGATCCAAATTGGCCACACCCCAGGGCTCTTTAGCTTCCATAGACTTACAATTGGAGAAACTTAAAAAATCTTCTTCTCTGAAACCACAGGGCCCTTATAATGAAAAAAAAAATAATAATTTAAAAATTGGGAAAAAAAATCTTCAAAAATCTTCTTCTCTGAAACCATAAGTCCCAGAGCTTAGGTATTTAGCATGTAGCAATGTCGAGTGGTCGCCTACATGAATCCTGCCAATCATGCCCCTGGGGTCTAAATCCTGTGGCCCCTTAACTCCAACAAACTTATGGAAAAAAGCTTCAAACATCTTCTTTGAAACCATGAAGTACAGACCTTAGATATTTAGTATATAGCGACACAAAATGGTCGCCTACATAAATCCTGCCAACCGTGCCCTTTGGGTCAAAATTGGCCAAACCCCAGGGCTCATTAGCTCCTATAGACTTAAACTGGAAAAAACTTTAAAAAATCTTTTTCTCCAAAACCATAAAGCACAGATTTTGTTTGATTTGAGGTTTTACATCCCCTTCAACACTGTATAGGTCATTTTGGAGATGTCTCTTCCAATTTTGTGGGACTTTTACCCGACATTGAGATAAAATAACATTTCAAGCCCTTTTGCCCAATGAAACCAGTAGGGTTGATAAGCATGGACACCGCTTTGCCTGAGCTTAGATATTTAGTATATAGCAATGTCAAGTGGTCTCCTACACTAATGATTTTCTGGTACACAGGTGAGCGATATAGGGCCATTGGGCCCACTTGTTTCATTTTTATTCTATTTGACGGAAAATTCTGTTAACAAAAAGTGTAGGCCCTGATCAGACGCTCCATTTACAGCATCTGATCTGGGCCTGCACTGTTTGACAAGGTACTCCTTTAGGTGTTTCCCCGCATACAATGGGTTAATAGTGCCTACTGGGCTGTCAAACAAACCAAAGTGAATAAGTTTTGTTAATTTAAAATCCTATGATTGTTTTGACCTTTGAGCATGCTCAGACTGTTACCTTGCCTAGTCAGTTTGCTGAGGGACATACAAGTCCCAACTTAAATAGGTACATTAAAATGGTTTTAATAGTTTTGTCTTCCATATGCATACAGTCAGGTATATATAAGGTATGTTTGTTTGTTTGTATAGGAGTTTAACGGCCCAGTCAACACAGTTACACTATTAAGGTAATTTTTGAACCGGTCAGTTTACTTATCCACACTTTTCCTGGGCAAGCTTATACGTGGTTAACCAGTAAGGTGCACATTCTTTCACCAGAAACTGACAACTGCCCTTCTTGAATCAGCTGAAAGGACTGAATGACTGTAGAAAAGATTTCATGATCAATCTCCACGGAAAAATGTTGCCGACCCGGGCAGGTTTCTTTCCCTTTGGTGTCTCTGATGGGAGCTGTGGGTTAATTGTATCGATTCCTGATCATTGCCTCCACTTCTACATCGAACCCGCGTCCTCCTGATCACCAGTCAGAAGTGCATTCAAATGAGCTACCGAGGCAGCCTACATGATATGTAAAATGACCCTATTGTAAATGCTTAGTGAATTCCAATCTACATGTATATAATCTACATATTCATGTAGTACGTACTGAATGTGCAGCTTGGCCCCTGCCCTTTGGGGCTTGAAGAAATAGATGGGCTGCATGATGCCTCCACGCAGAGCTGACACCGACCGCACAAGAGTACTGGTAAACCACTTAGAGTATCTAAATAAGTTCTAGAAAGGGTTATCCTTTGGAAGCAATGAATACACCACAGAACTGGAAAATATGGAGGGTACATGTTCTCTGGGTCAGACTAGCTAGTTTCGGCCAATTTGGCCTCATCAGTGACCCTCAAATATTTTTCAAAATTCAACAATGGAATCAATGATCCGAAAGGACAAGAAAATATAAACTACACTAAGCCTGTCCAGGCAAAGTGGTGCAAGTTAGACTGTTGCTGCTTATAAACCCTATTGGTTTCATTGGGCAACAGGCCTTGGGTTGTCATTTCATCTCAACCTTGGGTGAAAGTCCCACAAAATCGGAAACAACATCTCCAAAATGACCTATATAGTGTTGATGGGGACGTTTAACTTTAAATCAATCAATCAACTGAACATGCTGAATATGCAGCACAAAACTTCCTTTGCATTGCTTATAATGGTGTTTATTTTGACACTTTGGCATATTATGATGCAACACAAGTAGGGTTTAACCATGATCGTATAGTTTTACATTATGAAAGTTAGTACCATACTTCCCAAATAAATCAAGTCCAGAAAGTTTCTGTTTTTATGCCCCCAACTCGAAGAAGTTGGAGGGGCAAATTGCTTCTGCTTCGTTCGTCCGTTACATCCGTTCGTCCGTTGCGCTTTTGATGCATAGCATAACTTAAGAACCGTGTATGCTAGGGTTTCGAAATTTCATATACATGTATGGATTCCTCATGGAAAATAAGGAGAGACATATTTTTTTTCTCATCCAGATTATGCCCCTTTCAAGAGTTATTGCCCTTTGAAATATTTTGGATAAAATCTTGTCAGCAAAATATCTCAAAGACTATAAAAGCTAGAGCCTTGAAAGTTTGTGAATAGATTGGTGGTGATGAGTAGATGACCTGATTAACTTTTGACTAAATTCCAAAAATACTTAATGAGTTATGGCCCTTTGTCACTTTGGGTATTTTTACATTGTATGTGTATGTGCTTTGTGATGCATAGCATAACTTTATAACCGTGTATGCTAGGGTTTTGAAGTTTCATATACGGATTCCCAGAGGTGTAAAATTTCCCTCAAACTTACTCGCCCTTATTGGCTAAACTTTTCATTTAGGTGCTAAAAATGAAGAAAAAGTAAGGTCAGTTTTGAAAATCTTACTCGCCCTGCCTTAAAACTTACTCGCAAATGTGAGCGGGCAAGTGGAATTTTACACCCCTGATTCCTCTTGGAAAATTAGGAGATGGTTATTTTTTTTCTCGTCCGTATTATGCCCCTTTCAAGAGTTATTGCCCTTTGAAAATTTTTTGATAAAATCTTGTCAGCAAAATATCTCAAAAACTATAAGAGCAACATGTAGAGCCTTGAAAGTTTGTGAATAGATTGGCAGTGAAGAGTAGATGACCTGACAGATTAACTTTTGACTAAATTCCAAAAAATTCTTAATGAGTTATGGCCCTTTGCCACTTTGGGTATTTGTACATTGTACCTCTAAATGCTTTGTGATGCATAGCATACCTTTATAACCGTCTATGCTAGGGTTTCGAAATTACATATATAGATTCCTCATGGAAAATTAATGGACACATATTTTTTTTCTCATCCAGATTGTGTCCCTTTCAAGAGTTGAAATTGTTTGGTTAAAATCTTGTCAGCAAAATATCTCAAAAACTATAAGAGCTAGAGCCTTGAAAGTTGATGAATAGATTGGATGTGATGAGTAGATGACCTGATTAACTTCTGACTTCATTCTGAAAAATACTTCATGAGTTATGGCCCTTTGTCACTTTGGGTATTTGTAGATTGTACCTCTATATGATTTGTGATGCATAGCATAACTTTATAACCGTGTATGCTAGGGTTTTGAAATTATATATATGGATTCCTCATGGAAAATAAGGGGACATGTATTTTTTTCTCATCCACATTGTGCCCCTTCCAATAGTTATTGCTCTTTGAAACATTTTGGATAAAATCTTGTCAGCAAAACGTCTCAAAAACTATATGAGCTAGAGCCTTGAAAGTTGGTGAATAGATTGGTGGTGATGAGTACATGACCTGATTAACTTTTGCTTAAATTCCGAAAAATACTTAATGAGTTATGGCCTGTTGTCACTTTGGGTATTTGTACATTGTATCTCTATATGCTTTGTGATGCATAGCATAACTTTAGAACTGTGTATGCTAGGGTTTTGAAATTACATATATGGATTCCTCATTGAAAATTAGGGGACACATATTTTTTTCTCATCCAGAGTGTGTCCCTTTCAAGAGTTATTGCCCTTTGAAGTTTTTTTCAATAAAATCTTGTTAGCAAATTATCTCAAAAACTATTAGAGCTAGAGCCTTGAAAGTTAGTGAATAGATTGGTGGTGAAGAGTAGATGACCTGATTAACTTTTGACTAAATTCAAAAAAATACTTAATGAGTTTTGGCCCAAAGTCACTTTGGATAATTGTACATTCTATGCTTTGTGAAAGGACCATGTGCCAGTGTAGTGGATAGAGTGCTGGACTTCGAATCAGATTGTGAACTATGAATCTGAGGGGCGTGAGTTCAAACCTCAGTGGAGGAATGGATTTTTTTTATGTTCCTGGAATCTAGATTCGGGGAGCATATAGTTTTTGGTATGTCTGTCTGTTTGTCAGTTTGTGCATTTGTCCATTTGTCTGTCTATGAAAACCTTAACATTGGGCATAACTTTTGAATGGTAATAGTTAGAGCTTTCATATTTCACATGTGTATACCTTATCACAATACCTTTCCAGTGGTACCATAATTTTTGATCTCGTGACCTTGACCGTTGACCTACTTTTTTCAAAATTTTTAAAAACATTAACATTGGCCATAACTTTTGATTGGTAAATGATAGGGCTTTCATATTTCACTTGTGCATTCCTTGTCACAAGACCCTTTCCAGTGGTACCATAATTTTTGACCTTGTGACCTTGACCTTGATGTTTGACCTACTTTTTGAAAACTTTAACTTTGGCCAGAACTTTCTATTGGTAAGAGGTAGGGCTTTCATATTTCACATGTGCACTCCTTGTCACAAGACCTTTCTGGTGGTACCATA
>OY757015.1:126220987-126248225 GCA_963580285.1 Lucinisca nassula | reverse complement strand
TCATATTTTTAACATCTAGCGCACAAAATTGGTCCAAAAATTAAACAAGACTATTTTTGTAACATATATACACATCATTACAGTCCCTTCTAGACAAGCAGCTATACAGACCATCACAACCCATAGCACATAGTAGGATATAGATATACGAGGTGTTCGATATATTTATATATTTCAGTTTCCTTCATTGGTTACAAACGCATTACAGACCATTACAACCCGTTACACATACATGTAGTAGGGTATAGGTATACAAGGTGTACGAGATATATATTTTTCATTTCTCTTCATTACAACCGTTACAAGCCTTACATTGCAAAATGAAAAGGCGGCCATCCTCTTAGGTCTCATTGGTATATAAGGTGTAGGAGATATATACTTTTCATTTTCCTTATCGTTACATGTGTACATCACATAAACCTAACACTATGATATGGTGTAGCTAAGTTGGACTGATTCAGCCCGATGCACTAGGTACAAGAAGAGAAGGTGTACGATATATATATATATATATAGTAGGGTATAGGTATATAAGGTTATTACATTGGTTACACTCGCATTACAGACCATTACAACACGTTACACATGGTAGGGTATAGGTATATAAGGTGTACGATATATATATATTTCATTTTCCTTCATTACATGCGTTACAAGCGTTACAGTGCAAAATGAATATGAACCCATCCCCTTAGGTCTCATTACATTGGTTACACTCGCATTACAGACCATTACATCACGTTACACATAGTAGGGTATAGGTATAGAAGGTGTACGATATATATATATTTCATTTTCCTTCATTACATACGTTACAAGCGTAACAGTGCAAAATGAACAGGCGCTAATCCCAATAGGTCTCATTACATTGGTTACAACCGCATTACAGACCATTACAACACGTTACATATAGTAGGGTATAGGGATATAAGGTGTACGATATATATATATTTCATTTTCCTTCATTACATGCGTTACAAGCGTTACAGTGCAAAATGAATATGCACCCATCCCCTTAGGTCTCATTACATTAGTTACCACCGCATTACAGACCATTACAACACGTTACACATGGTAGGGTATAGGTATATAAGGTGTACGATATATATATATTTCATTTTCCTTCATAACATGCGTTACAAGCGTTACAGTGCAAAATTACAGGCGCTAATCCCAATAGGTCTCAATACATTGGTTACAACAGCATTACAGACCATTACAACACGTTACACATAGTAGGGTATAGGGATATAAGGTGTACGATATATATATATATTTCATTTTCCTTCATTACATGCGTTACAAGCGTTACAGTGCAAAATGATTATGCGCTAATCCCCTTAGGTCTCAATACATTGGTTACAATCGCATTACATACCATTACAACACGTTACACATAGTAGAGTATAGGTATATAAGGTGTACGATATATATATATTTCATTTTCCTTCATTACATACGTTACAAGCGTTACAGTGCAAAATGAATATGCACCCATCCCCTTAGGTCTCATTACATTGATTTCACTCGCATTACAGACCATTACAACACGTTACACATAGTAGGGTATAGGTATAGAAGGTGTACGATATATATATATTTCATTTCCCTTCATTACATACATTACAAGCGTTGCAGTGCAAAATGAACAGGCGCTAATCCCAATAGGTCTCATTACATTGGTTACAACCGCATTACAGACCATTACAACACGTTACACATAGTAGGGTATAGGGATATAAGGTGTACGATATATACATATTTCATTTTCCTTCATTACATGCGTTACAAGCGTTACAGTGCAAAATGAATATGCACCCATCCACTTAGGTCTCATTACATTGGTTACACTCGCATTACAGACCATTACAACACGTTACACATAGTAGTGTATAGGTATATAAGGTGTACGATGTATATATATTTCATTTTCCTTCATTACATATTGTAACAAGCGTTACAGTGCAAAATTACAGGCGCTAATCCCAATAGGTCTCAATACATTGGTTACAACCGCATTACAGACCATTACAACACGTTACACATAGTAGGGTATAGGGATATAAGGTGTACGATATATATATATTTCATTTTCCTTCATTACATGCGTTACAAGCGTTACAGGGCAAAATGAATATGCACCCATCCCCTTAGGTCTCATTACATTTGTTACACTCGCATTACAGACCATTACAACACTTAAAACATAGTAGGGTATAGGTATAGAAGGTGTACGATATATATATATTTCATTTTCCTTCATTACATACGTTACAAGCGTTACAGTGCAAAATGAACAGGCGCTAATCCCAATAGGTCTCAATACATTGCTTACAACCGCATTACAGACCATTACAACACGTTACACATAGTAGGGTATAGGGATATAAGGTGTACGATATATATATATTTCATTTTCCTTCATTACATGCGTTACAAGCGTTACAGTGCAAAATGAATATGCACCCATCCCCTTAGGTCTCATTACATTGGTTACAACCGCATTACAGACCATTACAACACGTTACACATAGTAGGGTATAGGTATATAAGGTGTACGATATATATATATTTCATTTTCCTTCATTACATGCGTTACAAGCGTTACAGTGCAAATTTACAGGCGCTAATCCCAATAGGTCTCAATACATTGGTTACAACCGCATTACAGACCATTACAACACGTTACACATAGTAGGGTATAGGGATATAAGGTGTACGATATATATATTTCATTTTCCTTTATTACATGCGTTACAAGCGTTACAGTGCAAAATGAATATGCGCTAATCCCCTGAGGTCTCAATACATTGGTTACAATCGCATTACATACCATTACAACACGTGACACATAATAGGTTATAGGTATATTAGGTGTACGATATATATATATATTTCATTTTCCTTCATTACATGCGTTACAAGCGTTACAGTGCAAAATTACAGGCGCTAATCCCAATAGGTCTCAATACATTGGTTACAACCGCATTACAGACCATTACAACACGTTACACATAGTAGGGTATAGGGATATAAGGTGTACGATATATATATATTTCATTTGCCCCATTACATGCGTTACAAGCGTTACATTGCAAATTGAATATGCACCCATACCCTTAGGTCTCATTACATTGGTTACACTCGCATTACAGACCATTACAACACGTTACACATAGTAGGTTATAGGTATATAAGGTGAACGATATATATATATTTCATTTTCGTTCATTACATGCGTTACAAGCGTTACAGTGCAAAAAGAACAGGCGCTAATCCCAATAGGTATCATTACATTAGTTACAACCGCATTACAGACCATTACAACACGTAACACATAGTAGGGTATAGGGATATAAGGTGTACGATATATATATATTTCATTTACCTTCATTACATGCGTTACAAGCGTTACAGTGCAAAATGAATATGAACCCATCCCCTTAGGTCTCAATACATTGGTTACAATCGCATTAAATACCATTACAACACGTTACACATAGTAGGGTATAGGTATATAAGGTGTACGATATATATATATTTCATTTTCCTTCATTACATGCGTTACAAGCGTTACAGTGCAAAATGAAGATGCGCTCATCCCCTTAGGTCTCATTACATTGGTTACACTCGCATTACAGACCATTACAACACGTTACACATAGTAGGGTATAGGTATAGAAGGTGTACGATATATATATATTTCATTTTCCTTCATTACATACGTTACAAGCGTTACAGTGCAAAATGAACAGGCGCTAATCCCAATAGGTCTCATTACATTGGTTACAACCGCATTTCAGACCATTACAACACGTTACACATAGTAGGGTATAGGGATACAAGGTGTACGATATATATATAAATATTTCATTTTCCTTCATTACATGCGTCACAAGCGTTACAGTGCGAAACGAAAAGGCTCTCATCCCCTTACCTCTCAGACATTAGTTACAAACGTATTACAGAGCATTACGACCCGTTACACAAAGAGGGTATAGGTATGTAAGGTGTACGAGATTTATTTTCATTTTCCTTCATTACATGCGTTACAAACGTTACAGTGCGAAATGAAAAGGCTCTCATCCCCTTATGTCTAATTACATTAGTTACAAACGCATTACAGAGCATTACAACCCGTTACACATTGTAGTGTATCGGTATATAAGGTTTACGAGATATATATTTTTCATTTTCCTTCATTACATGCGTTACAAACGTTACAGTGCGAAATGAAAAGGTTCTCATCCCCTTATGTCTCATTTCATTAGTTACAAACGCATAACAGAGCATTACAACCCGTTACACATAGTAGGGTATAGGTATATAAGGTGAAGGAGATTTATATTTTTCATTTTCCTTCATTACATGCGTTATAAGCGTTTCCACAACTTCATTATCACGGTTTAAATATGGAGTTTGGATATACACATGTATTTGCATATTTAGCACCAGAAGTCATGCCTCATTTTGAGAACCAACCATTTGCCACTAGACCTGTGTACTACACACACACACACACACACACACACACACACACACACACACACACACACACACACAAAACACACATATACACACGTGGCTAGAGCTGACCAGTCATCAAATTCGACGTCTGACCGATGGGATGAATCTGCTGCTCCATTCTTAAACAGACGTATGTTTAATGAGAAGAACACGCAACGTATTCTGGTATTAAATACTGCGTTTTCTGGCCGGTTGTTGCTTTGTTATTTTAGTCATGGTGTTCGTGTTGCACCGATTACCATCTTTTGGGTCGATTTTTTTATCATTCGACCCAAAGTAACTAGCTATCGTCCACGTGACAATTGCTGACCATGTAGACCATGACGGTACCGGTTATTTATTGAAGGTCTGTTCGGCGGCGTCTGATCAGACTACACTGTTTGCAATGTCCATGTTCACCTGTCCAGTCTACATGGCGCACCGACGTCACAAGGAGAAGACTAGCGCTGCTATAAATAACTGGTACATGGGTTTTGAACATGGCCAGTGATAGACACGTGGACAATAGCAGGCGGGAAGCTTCTGTAGTCAGTAACTTTTAGTCAATTGATAATTAATCGACCCAAGCACGGCATCAGATCAGGATCTACACGTTTAGCTTATAGTATAGGAATTTAAAGGTTAAACGAAACATGTACCAACCCACACTCAAAGACAATCGACCCACCAGTGCTGCCAGTGCTTTGATCTATAAATGATTTTAAAAGCAATCATTTCATGAGAAAGTTTGATACCGAATCCACTTTAAGAAATAGAACTGTCAAATATAATTATAAGCCCGCTTTCATTTTACTGAAACGGGAGTGAATGCGTGACCTCCTGATGAGTCAGAAAACCCTCTGTGTCTTACATGATGCACACGTTTGGGGCTTCTAGTTTTATAGTTCTTGAGAAATATTTGATAAAAATTAACATTGGCCAATATAGAGAGAAAGAAGAATGAAAGAACATATGAAAAAATAGACCGAGAAAGGCCATTGTCTTTTACACGATACAAGTAGACCGATATCACATAATTTGCATACTCGGCTTCTAGCTTTTATGGTTCTTGAGAAATCATTGACGAAACAATGGACGGACGGACGGATGGACGGACGGACGTCCGACAGACAGAAGGACGGACGGACAGACAGACAGACAGACAGACAGACAGAAGTACGGAGGAACAGATGTAAACCAATATTCTCGCCCTTTTTTCAAAGCGGGGGTATAATGAAACGGGGGTGTTTAACCATTTTAACATTAACTGTGTGTATATAGGATTTAATATCTCGTAATATCTAGATATTAAGTCGAAATTTTGAGAAACTAAGTCGAAATTTCGAGTTATTAAGTCGATATTTCGAGATAGTGAGCCGAAATTTCGAGTTATTATGTCGGAATTTCGAGTTACTAAGTCGCAATTTTGAGTGTCGAAATTTCGAGATACTAAGTCGAAATTTCGAGTTATTATGTCGAAATTTCGACATACTTAGTCGAAATTTCGAGATTCGAGATACTAAGTCGAAATATCGAGTTAATAAGTCAAAATTTCGAGTTATTATGTCAAATTTTATGTCGAAATTTCGAGTTAATATGTCAAAATTTCTAGTTACTAGGTCAAAATTTCGAGATGCTAAGTGGAAATTTCTTGATACGTATCAAAAGAAGAAAAGTACACCTGGCCCTAATGCTCTTAGTATCAGTGTGTACTGTAAATAATAGTTTATTTATTTTTGCTCAAAAGGCAGATAGCATTTACTCGTCAGATCCGGCTCTAATGAGTACCATGTGCAAACAGTGTGGGCACCAATCTGATGCCACAGAACGCGGCGTCTGATCGGGGTCAACGCGGTTTGCCAAAGTAAGGATGTTTTGTAAACTTACAACAAATCAAATAGCTCACATCCTTTGAATTCAAACTGGATCTGTCTAATGGATCAGGTCGAAGGCACATTTCAGACACTGATAAACAGTATAGACACAGATCAGAGGCAACATGTCGTGACTTTTGACTGGAATCAACAATGAACAGGTGAACATGGACATTGCAAACAGTGTAGTCTGAACGTTTACATTTTTCCACCAAACATTCAAATCTGATACTCCTTAATTTCAAAATTAAATTGAATCTGTCGGGTGGATCTGTCCAAAGGCCAGTTTTTTTTTTTTTTTTTTCACAGTGTCGCTCAGAAAAAAGAGTGCGGGTACTCAATAAAGCAGAACCACTTCAATAAGGCGGTTGTAGCAAGTACCCATAACCTGTTCCGAGCAGAAAGAAATAAGGCAAGTGAGGTGATGTTTACGAGTTTCCATGAATAAGACTAAAAAGATACGGAGTGGCTTCACTCCATCCTGTGTTAAGCGAGCACCTCAGGGATGATCAAAATGTGCTTGCCTAAGACAGGTGCTTGCTTAACACAGGTAAATATTAATGCATTTGCCCTTTTCTGGAACTAAATGCTTGCTTGCTTAAGACAAGTTGCTTGCTTAATAGAGGTGGCCACTATGACAGGTTGGACTGTATTTGCAAAGAGCCTAAAAACGTTAAAATGGCTATTTGCAGTCATTCTATATTCCTGCAATTTGCATGTGCGCCCATTGAAGATCCAGGTCAGGCCCCGCATCCGCGCAGTCTATTCAAAGTTTCCGCTGTGCGCTTGTAAGTGTGTTTTAAACACATGGATTCTTCAAAAACTGATTCGAGTCTTCGCTTGGCGCAAATGTAAACTGCAGGGAGTGACTTTAACAAGGGAAATGAATGGGGAAAGATTTCTTACTTGTGGCATGTATCCCGGAATTTCAAGAAGTTTTGAAGGAATGTGCAAACTTTTACCAACAGTGAAGGGTTTTTCATGTTTCATGCATAACTAAGAAACCTTTATCTGACGGTAACAAAACAGTTTAATCTTTATTATATTCATTATTATTTACATTTAAAAATGTAAAATTCGACAAACTAAACTGATCATGAAATCGTTTCTACGGTCATTCTCTCCCTTCCGCTGATTCAAGGAGGGCAGTTGTCAGTTTCTGGTGTAAGCCTGCCCAGGAAAAGTGTGGAACGGTATTTCGACCTGCTTGATATGGCCTAAATAGTGTTGATTAGGCCGTTACAATCTAATATAAAGAAACAAAAAAGACTGTTAACATGAGCCGCAAGAAGATATAATTGCACTCTTTCATCATTATAGAACATATTTAACGTCACTACAGCTGGAATGTGTAGCGGCTGTAAAAAGTATCTCTGTCCTACATCATAATGTAGTTTATATTTTCTTGTCCTTTGGGACCATTGATTTCATTGAAGTTCAGGGTCACTAATGAGGCCGTATTGGCCCAAACTAGCTGGTCTGGCCCAGAGGAACTTGTACACTCCATACTTTTCAGTTCTTCAGTGTATATCCTGTTTCCAAAGGATAACCCTTTTATAGAACATATTGATATTGCATGTACAGATAATAAGTGGCATTGTGTACAGGGATACTCGTTTCACAGATGGTGCCCGGTATGAACCTTACCGTGCGCGACACAAAATGTAGGCAAATAAAGTATAGACAATTTTATACAATTGACTCTCGTTATTTCAAACATTTATGTCTTTTAAACTACTGTTTAAGCCATACTAGATCTTGGAAATGTTGTGTCAGGTTATTATACACACTATGTACTTTTTTTTTATTTGAATTCGGTTTATCTCGAAATTTTTCTAATTCAAACCAAACTAACGAGAGTCGACTACATGTCCCCACAGTAGTAGAATAGATTTTCTTTCAGTGTGATTTGTTTCTTTTTCTCCCAGTTTGTATTGATATTAAACGGAAAATTTGAAAACTCTTTCCAGAAATATGCGTCAACACGCAATTGGTATCACCTTTTGGCATGCGATGTATAGCCCATTCTAGCCAATTAAGCCCAATAATTTCTCCCACACTTATCGTTGGGACGAGTCCATTCTTCGATTACATCTTATCTATCCTAAGATGAATTGATGTTTCTCTTAAGCACGCAGTGTAGACCCTGATGAGACGCCACATTGTGCTTAAATGGTGTGCGGCAGTGTGTGTGTGTGTGTGTGTGTCATTTTACAACTATGTCAGAAAACTCCTTATTTTAGGATTTCACATCTGTTTTATTGAGAACCATTGAAACCTTAAAGAGATAAGATGAACCTCTCAATGTCGGGTAAAAGTCCCACAAAATGGGAAGCAACGTCTCCAAAATGACCTTTACAGTGTTGACGGGGACGTTAAACCTCAGATAAACCCAAACCAAAACCAAATCTTACACTTTTAAATGACACACATACATACATGTATTCATATTCATCTCATCATCGCTCAGACACACTTAACGTTGTGACGCGATTAACACCTCTAAAATCTCAGTAATTATCGATCATCGATAATTCAACTGATATTCCAATAACCACTCAGCACCTTGTAACTCTATTATCAATATCGATTATCGATAACCACAACTGAATTAAGTGGTGGTCATTAATTATAAGTAGAGATTAATTTATCCATTATAATAAATAAATAAATAAATAAATAAATAAAGGTTGTCTAGTTAACCAGGCTCGTATTAAAAAACTAGTTGTCTGCTAACCCAGGATTATATTCAATAATTACATGTTAGTAGAATTTTAATGTCGCATAGGTCTCTCAACGCTGTGGTTCGAACCTTGGCTGATCGCCGTATAAAATGTTATTCTAAGTGGCTCTGGGAATCACTAAAAATGTAATCTTTGCCATTGCAAGAACGCAACAGATATGTTGCTTTGTTGCACGACCCCAAAACTGCAACTTTTCTTATAAAATTTGATTTTTTTTTTCTTTTTTTTTTTATGTTTCAATCAAAGACTGCGGATGCTCACTGAGGCGATTCTAAAGCGTTAATACAAAACTAGGAAAAACAACGTCTCCCCGTACATCAACCATAGTGCAGTTTATATTTTACTTTTGGTCCTTTGAGATCAGCGCGAATATTCTGAGAAATCAGAAATAAATTATTGGTTTAGACTCATATCCTAGACAGGTTTTTAATTATTTGGACCCCATTTTGATATATATCAGTCTTTGAATCGACTGCCTATTCGAAATTCGCAGAATTGCAGTATGTTTCCTCTGGCTTTCGTTGTCGGATCATTATAGGGTCACTGATGAGGCTTTATTAGCCGAAACTACGTAGTATGACCCATCTTCTTTCTTATGAATGTTTTCATTGCTCTTAAAGGAACTCATTTTTTATTTTTATTTACTTCCTTGTAATCATAAGGAAACCTGTTTTCCTTTTTTTGCAAACAACAAAGGTGCAGATCAACCTGCGCATTCGCTGCTTAAGTTTCAACATCTAAAATTTTAAGACTCCAGCAAGTCTGTGTTGCTGAAGATGCCGCGAAGTCAAGATTTCTCATGACGGTGCTACGTATCGAGGTTCTAACCATTATCCTGCTGAATAAATTAATTTAGGCACACCATTTCTGACTATCAGCCAATCAAATTACTTTATTCATACAATTCACAAACTGCATGACACAGTGTAGATCCTGATCAGATGTCGTGAACAGCAGGTCAAGGGCTAATGGTCTGCTCGGGTTTCGCTTCACTGAGGTCCTCTCTTGACATTTACTTCAGAAGAATACCTTGTGTATATTGGGGTAATACACCCATTATATCACATGTGAGACGCCAAGTTCTGCAACGGAAGGTTAGTTTTTGTTTTTTTTTCTCTGGGTACTCCGGTTTTCGCCCACCTCAGATTAACGATCGGCTCGATATGAGTGAAATAATCTTGAAAGGGCCGTAAAACAAAAAAACACAAAAAACCGCCCATTATAAGAACCCATCATTACTGATTATAAAGGATAGGGAAATCTCACCCAAGGTTCCCAGGATTGAAATTCATACCCCGAGGGTGATATTTCCCTATCCATCATGATGGATTATTTTTCTCCCATTTGTTAGGTTTGAAGCGAGTACTAGGAAAACAGCGAGTGAAAGAAAAACTATTTTTCGGCTTGCGAGATAAGTACATACTCTTGAATATGTAGGCCTACCGAAAAAACATGGCAACTGTGAATGGTTTTTATCATCACGAAAACACGTCTATATAATTTTGACCCCACATGAACCCCACTTTTATATAAAACTGGGGTTTCCGGGGGTATACCTTATTTTTCTTATTTCTGCTCTAGTTCTTATTTCTGCTCTAAAATATTTGAGCAGAAATGAGAAAAATATCACAATTTTTCATCTTAAAATTTTCATTTTTTCGGCGATAAAGGTGGTAGGCGTGTTTGCGTAATGGTAGTATTAAAAATAACCTTGAAGGTCATGCATTCAGAGCTGACGTCAACATAAGAAATAAGTTACAAATGTACGGAAGAGCATTGGGGCCAGGTATACTTTTTTTCTTTTGATAGGTATCTCGAAATTTCAAGTTAATAAGTCGAAATTTCGACTTACTATCTCGAAATTTCGACTTCGTAGCTCGAAAATCCCGACTTAGTACCTCGAAATTTCGACTTAGTAACTCGATATTTCGACATAATATCTCGAAATTTCGACTTATTAACTCGAAATTTCGACTTCGTAGCTCGAAAATTCGACTTAGTATCTCGAAATTTTGACTTAGGAACTCGATATTTCGACATAATATCTCGAAATTTCGACTTACAATCTCAAAATTTCGACTTAGTATTTCGAAAAAAACTATATGCCCCAAGCGGGGGCATAAAAAAGATCTTTTAATTTTCCAAATCATATAATCGATCTAGTTCGTATTTGGTATGCAGATGTGTGTAATTCTACCATGACGAAGAAAGTTTTTGTTTAATTTGTTAATATATATATTAATTTCCCGACTATATTGTGAATTAATGATTAGATCCATAATACCCTCCATCCCATAGTCAGCCCAAGATCATAAGTAATAATTCTTTCTTTCTTTCTACTGATACTGCGTAGATCATATTTTGCCATTACCGTAGGTGTACATTACATACACTCCAGGTTTGCAGGATCAAAGCCTACACAGTAATCATGTAATTACGGTAGGGATCTTTAACCTGCACAAGGGATGGTTCTCCCTGCACAGGGGGGGCTCCAGTTAACGTCCCGATCCGAAGGATGGTGCACTTTATGACATTCATCCCTGCAAATGATGCCAATGGAGCGTGTTCGGACACCGAAATTTTATCGCCGCTGCCGGGGATCGAACCCGGGACCTCTAGCATCAGAGGCAAGTGCACTAACCACTGAGCTATCACGCTTCATGTGAAAGTTATACATTAAATATTTTAACATTTTTTTTCTGGACAAATGTGTTCTATGAGTAGGAAAGTGTTATCCTTTGGAAGCAAAGAATACACTGCAGGACTGAAAAGTATGGAGCCTACAAGTATTTCTGGACCAATCTCCGACCCAAAGGACAAGAAAATACAAACCGCACTATGTTGAAGGTCAGGCAGACTTTTCATGGCCGCCACACGTTCGTGGCCGCAACACATTAAGTATGTTCTATGAAGGGTTGTCCTTTGGCTGCAAAGAATACACCGCAGAACTGATACGTATGGAGTGTACAAACATTCCTGGGCCAGACTAGCTAGTTTTGGCCAAGTAGGTCTCATCAGTGACCCTAAGATATTTTCAAAAATCCACAATTGAATCAGTGATACCAGAGGAAAAAAGAAATATAAACTACACTATGATGAAGGGCAGGGAGACTGTTTACGGCCACCACACATTCCCTTAACACTAGTAGAATGACGTTAAATGTTATCTATAAAAGGGTTATCCTTTCGGAGCAGAGAATACACTGAAGAACTGAAAAGTATGGAGGGTCCAAGTATTTCTGGGCTAAACTCCAAAACGGAATCTATGATCCCAAAAGACAAAGAAATACCATCTACCCTATGATGAAGGACAGGGAGACTTTTTACGGTCGTCACACATTCCCTTAACACCAGCTGTTGTGACGTTAAGTATGTTCTATAAAAGGGAGCAAAGTATACACTACAGAACTGAAAAGTATGGGGTGGGCCGACATTGTTTGAGCTGTCTAGGGGCCGAGGTGGTAGTGGGGCCGTAGTGTCTGGAAATCATTAAACGTACAGCCCATGAGCCTGCGGTTGTAACATGTACTAACTATTTATGTTTTAGACAAAAAAAAAATATCACCGACAATTAGCATTACAAACACACGCCGAGTCAAATATTATAAAATATATCACCAAACAAAGAGAAATTTTTCAGATGAAAATTCTGACATTTTCATGTTTCTGCTCAAAAACACAGCATACGGCTAGGCGGTTCTAACGAATATCCACAATGTATGTTTTTGAGCATAAATACTAAGAACAACGTATACCACTGTATACCCAATTTTTACTATATAAAAATTGGGTTTAAGGTGGGGGCGGGGGTCAAAATTATATAGCAGTGTTTTCTTGATACAGTCAGAATTCTCATGATTTCAAAGGCATGCTTAAGTTATGGCTAATAAATAAAAAAAATAAATCATTACGAAAATACGCCTATACAAATACATTGTAACTTTTACCCCCACATCGAGGCGGTTCTAACGAGTACCCACAATCTATATTTTAGAACAGAAATAAGAAAAATAAGGTTTACCCCTGTAAACCGCAGTTTTACTATATAAAAGTGGGGTTCAAGGGGGTCAAAATTATATAGGCGTGTTTTCGTTATGAAACAGTAAATAAATTTAAGAGTATTTGATTCTGCCCATTTCATAACGATACATAGTGAGGCATAGTGCATTTTTCTTATCTAAAAATGGACTTTTACAGACTAAATTTTGTGATATTTTTTTTTATTTTTACTCAAAACATAGGTTGATGGTGCTCGTTTGAACCACTCGTCGAGGCGGTTCTAACAAGTACCCACAACCTTTGTCTTGGAGCAGAAATAAAGAAAATAATGTATACCCACGCAAACCCCATTTTTCTCTATATAAACTGGGATTTAGTGTTGTTCATGTCACGGACTTGTTAACATGATAATTAATTTGATCTCCCTCAACGATCTAGGTTCATCTGCCAAACATGGATCGGAATGTTTTTTTTTTTTTTTTTGTTTTTTGTTTTGGTTTTACGGCCCTTTCAAGATTATTTCACCCATATCGAGCCGATCGTTAGTCAGAGGTGGGCGAAAACCGGAGTACCCGGAGAAAAACCACCTGACCTTCCGTTGCAGAACTGGATCGGAATGGACAATTCGAGCGGGCGCAGTCTGATTTGAGTCGGCAGTGTTCAATCAGGGGTGCCTCTGGTCCCAATGCTAGGACTAACTCTTTTACATATGAAAGCCCCCTCTTGCGCAGATCAGTTTGCACATCTAAAACTTTTTTGTTCGCCAACGCCATAGTCCGGTAAAGACTATGACTACTTGAATATGTAAGGGCACTACATGTTCTGTGCAACAAAAACGCTATTAAAATCATCACGAAAACACGCCTATATAATTTTGACCCCCTTGAACCAGAAAAATATCACAATTTTTCATCATAAAATTTTCATTTTTTTCGGCGATAAAAGTGGCAATGTATTTGTATAGGCATGTTTGCGTAATGTGGTGTTATATAGAGCAACAATAGATGCATAATTCTAATTCATACTGGACCCGTCAGTCTGATATCAGTATACATGTTTCTTGGTAACACTGGTCTGCACAGTGTAGCGGGAACACTTTAAGTGTAGTTTTCCAGAGCGCCGACTTAAACAGATGTCAATGTTTGAACAGTGGGGGGTACCGGTATATCGTGTAGCTATGGCAACAAAGCCTAAATATTTAACTTATACACGGCACAGTTTATGTTTGGTAACCGGACAAAATCCCCCCCGGACATAATCCCCCCCGGACAAATTCCCCCCTTTTTGTAAAGGCGGACAAAATCCCCCACGGACAAAATCCCCCCGGACAAAATCCGCCTCGCTGTATGTCAGGTCGGACAAAATCCTCCCCGTACATAATCCCCCCCCCCCCCCCCACCCCACGAACAAAATCACCCTTGCTCTTACTAACAAAATCACCCTTGCTCTTAATTAGTCTAGTTAATTATCCTGCCACTACCCACAATCTATCAGGAATCTATAAGTGTGCCTGGAACTAGTAGGTTAACTGATCATGCCAGATATAATTCTTATGGGTTGAGAGGTCCATAAAACCTCAAAGCACATGAATATTTATAAAAAAGTTAATACAAGTATGCCCTTTTCACTTTGATCTTACAAATCCCGCTGAAAAGAAATAGATCTCCTTAATCATTGTACTTATTCATTGTCAGAATTTTTCATTGATGATTTCACTGTTCTATATTTTGTCACCTGTTGTACTTGTGCAATACTTGCACTTGTTGAAATAATTTCTCTACGAGCACCAATATAGCTATGATAGTATTGCACCAATCTGATTTGGAATCTGCAGTTTTCAAAATGACACATGTATATACAGACTGATTTTCAAAAACAAGTAATTGTGCATGTGGAGGTTTTGGGGGGATATTGTCCACCTTTATAAATAGCAGGGGGATTATGTCCGGGGGGGGGGGAATTTGTCCAGGGGGATTTTGTCCGCCTGAACAAATGGTGAGGGTGATTTTGTCCGCCTTTACAAAAAGGGGGGGGGGGGGGTTTGTCCGGGGGGATTATGTCCGGGGGGAGGGGGGGGGGTGGATTTTGTCCGTGATTCTTTATGTTTATGTGTACCTTGTGATGTATTTGAATATGCAACATGTAACTGGATGATGTCTATACAACGCCCTTTTTTTGATACCCTGCTTCTTTCCATTGGTGGTCTTAAACAAAGTATTGGATGGTCTTGAAATGCTTGAAAAATTGATTCAAGTTAGTTTGTTATAGTAACGCAAAGACCATACATCATTTTCATACATGTTACCGTGTATGAAACAATAATGTCCTTTTTACTGAGTGGACGTACTTGCAATGGTTGGTCTCAATATTTGATGGTCTTAATATCCTGGTTACATTTGACGCAACACACACACACACACACACACACACACACACACACACACACACACACACACACACACACACACACACACACACACAACAACAACAACAACAACAACAACAACAAAAACACAAAATCCTAAGCTGCGACATTTGCTTACATCACGAAAACACGCCTATATAATTCTTAACCCATTTGCACCCCACTTTTATATAGTAAAACTGGGGTTTGAATTGTTAAGCCTTATTTTTCTTATTTCTGTGATAAAATATAGATTGTGAGTACTCGTGAGAACTGCCTCCTTGAGACTGTTGGAACGTGTACACACAGTCTATATTTTGAGCAGATGTGAGAAAAAAGGAATTAAGGCAAACAAGTCACAGGAAAAAAGTCACTGAAAAAAGTCACAGATTCGGTTTCTGTGGCGATTTATTTATGTTGTTGTTTGTTATCTGTGGCGATTTATTTATGTTGTTGTTTGTTACTTACTGTGTGTATCACTTGTGTCTTTTAATTTTGGATGGCCATATGGCCATTTTGTGGGAAAGTAACTGTCCATATGGCCTTCCTTTGTTTGGGTTTCCATTATGGTCTGGTCGCTTAATGTTTGTATTTCTTTCCCTTTGGTGTCTTTTTTGGGTGGAGTAAGTTAATTGTATCAATTCCTGATCTTTGTTTTACTTCTACTTTTTATCATGTTCAAAATTTTTCTTATTTCTAGTCAAAATACAGATTGTGGGTGCTAGTAAGAACCACCTCTATGTTTTTGAACAAAAATATAAAAAAAATACCATAGCCAGGGTAGTATTATTATACCCCGAATAATATATTATATTATTATACCTTTTCTCTATAAAGTGGGGTTAAAAGGGATATTCATTTTGTTGGGCTTGTTGACTTGATTATTTTTTTCCTTATATATATATTTTGTCAGTGAATGAATATTTAACATTCATCGTCTTAGAAACTTAACACTCATTCTCTACATATATGTATGCATCACATTAACAAATTGGAGCGAAAGCAGTGATCTGTGGAATATGAACCGATGATCCTTTTAAACCCCACTTTATATTGGTAAAAGTCAGTAGAGTAGGTGTTGACATTATTTTAATTTATCAGCAACATCCTTTTTAGTGGAATATTTCTTTATTTTCTTATTTGTGACTTTTTTTAGTGACTTTATTCCTGTGATTTTTTTTTCCGCGCACCAAAAAGATATCACAATTGTTCATCTTAAAATTTTCGTTTTTCGGCGGTTAAAGTTACAATGTATTTGTAAAGGCATTTGTTTTAGTAATGTAAGGCATTTTCACTACAAACATAGCTTTTGTACCTCTTTATAACGGTTTCTACTTGAAACATGGATTATGGTCACAGAACCGCCTCACTGAGGGGTTCAAGCGAGTGCATATTTATTTAGAATATTTAATTATTATTGAATTTGTTTTACTCCACAGACATTAACATTGTTGTTATATCGAGCAATAAAAAAAATAAATACGGAATACAGACAGTGCTTTGCTGAAGATTTCGAATTAAAAGTTTTCCAGACATATTACTGGTCGCATATTTAAAGCATATTAAATATTTGTTACTAATGTTTGCAACGGGGAATAGGGGTACCACCGAACGGCTACGGTGTAGTGCCAGCATGGATTCGTTCCCTGGGGCCCCACCAGCTAACGACACGCAACACAGGGGAAACTGGGAAAATAACAACAACTGCAATGTTTAGGTCGAGCTATCTGTTAAGACGAGAACCTCGAGTCAATGAGCTGTATGTATAGAAATGCAAAAGAGATACTCTTACTGATTTTAATGCGGATAAATCTGCCTTGACACAATAATGGCCGATCCTATCTATCTATCTATCTATCTATCTATCTATCTATCTATCTATCTATCTATCTATCTATCTATCTATCTATCTATCTACCTACCTACCTACCTACCTACCTACCCACCTATCTATCTATCTATCTAGCTATCTAGCTATCTAGCTATCTATCTATCTATCTATCTATCTATCTATCTATCTATCTATCTATTCTCAATTGCTTCTTAGAGACTCAGTAAGTCATGCTATTATTGTGTGAAAGGAGTAAAGATAAACAACTTCGCATAATACAATTCTAGTTTTTACTGTTCACAAATTATCTTCATCTTTATTTCTTTCTTTAGAACATACAAATGAAATGTTGTGATATTCTCATTTATGCTGAAAACACAGAGTTTGAACACTCGTAAGACCGCCTCATCGAGTCGATTCTAACGAGGTCCACTAGTCTATGTTTTAGAGAAGCAATAATAATACTAAATGTGAAAAGTGAGTATTGTGGCGGCCTGTGCCGCAAATGTTTGTTAGCTAGTTCATTTGTTACCTTCCTTATTTATTCTGTACAAAACGAGTAAATCTGTCTTTCTTAACTGACGATAAATCGTTCGTCCTTTCTCTCTTAAATCACGATAACTTCATCATATGCGCTCTTTCTTTCTGCTAAAAAATGGTCTTGAACTTACATAAATAATAAACGTATAAATCAGTTTCTACCTCTCAGGTAAATGACACTCGTCAATATAATCGTTCATGACGGATTGTTAATCGATCAATACATTGAGTAAGCACACTTCTGACTACCTGTCGATAATCGATTTATCACCAAGTATCGTGACGCGTGCCGCTAATCATTCAACCAATAACAGTAGTCAGTGGCAACTTGACCGGTATTTTGTATTTAAAAAGTAATATCATAGTAAGTTTATTTCTACTTTGAACATAGTACATATAAAATATACACACAGTTGTATCATATTCATATGAATACGATACCACGCGGAAATACAAAAATCATAAACCTAGGAACAGTGAATCAAAAATAATTAAGATAAAATATGTTAAAATAATTTAGACTCCAGGTCTCATCCGAGACTTCACTGCTTGCTTGAAAGAATCACTGCTTTTTCATCATCGGGATATAATAAACTCCGTGTAATTTATAAAGAGAAACGTGGGGTTTACAGGGGTCTATATTATTTTCTTTATTTCAGCTCCAAGAAATAGGTTGTGGGTAGTCGTTAGGACCGCGGTTCTATCGAGCACCCTCAACCTATTTTTGGAGTAAACATAAGAAAAACAAATATCACAGATTTTCATCAAAACAAGATGTATTTGTGAAACATGAACATGTCCCCGGGCAAGGTCAATTATTTCTCAAAGGTGGTAACAGGCCAATGTCAAGGTCACAGATCATTTTTGTATGAGTTGAAAGACGTTTGCACAAGTAGCCTGCACGCCAAATGTGAAGGCTCTACCTCAAATGGTTCTAAAGTTATGACCAATGTTTTATCTTTCTTTTAAGTAGGTCCCATGTGAAGGTCAAGGTCACACAATAATTTTTTTGAATGGGCGCAAAAACCTTGTCACAAGGAACCTGCATGCAAAATATGAAGGCTCTATCTCAAACGTTTCAAAATATATATGACCAATGTTATTTTCTCTATAAAGTAAATCACATGTGAAGGTCAAGGTCGCAGTTCAAAACTTTCTTTATACGAATGTGAAGCACTTGTCACAAGGAACCGACATATCAAACATGAAGGCTCTATCTCAAACGGTTCAAAAGTTATGACCAATGTTAAAGTTGTCCAACAAATCTAGTTCTGACCTGTTCACAAATAACAGTCGTTTTTTTTTTTTTTTTTTTTCATTTCCTTAAAAACACAGTCTGGGCACTCGTAAGACAAATCAATCGATGATAGGAGCTGTGGGTTAATCAAATCGCAGCCCAATCTATTTCTCCATGTCCCAATCGGTGGGGCCACCTTGATCTTGGAGTATCATCTACATACTTCAGGTGACAATGCATTTTCCGTAACGAACGCAGATCTCTACAGTCAGTACTAAGTAGATACTAGTGATAGCTAAAGAATTCAGCAAATTCTGATGACTGTCCACTTTACATACAATACTGTCTCCTGGGTCATAAAAATTAAACGAAAAAAAAAAAAAAAATAAAATAACCAAACATTAACTAAGAAAGCTATACAAGAATACCCAATTTAAATAATATTCAGCATTTCAGCAGTTCAGCGTTTTAGTCACTTTCTGCTGATCCGCAACCTGCTGAATTCAGCAGGTTTTTCAGCGTTTCAGACAGTCCCCTAGATTTTAATTGGTTTTTATTATACATGAACATTTAATGAAAGTCAATGGTGATTAAGGGCTGACGCACGAGAACAGGACCTTATCAGTTTTAATTTGTCAAATGCATCTTCTACATGTCTGAGAGCAACAAACTGTTCTAGAGCCTGCGCAGACCCGCCCGTCTGTGTCTGTGGCGGATGCATTTGCGATAAAGACCCATATCTTAGGAGCTGACCGATTTGTTCATCCAAGCGAGCAAGAGGCGTTGCATGGCATTATCACTAAAATTAGCAAACAATGTCCTGGAGAGGCTTATACTGAAACTATTTCAGGGTCTACTGCCCTTCTTAAACTTTCGGAAGGGGGACAATTACCGTAGAAATTATTTCATGGTTTATATGCATGGTCTTATGTTGCGGTCCCGCCGAGGAGCGAATTCGCAACCTCGGTGAGCGTCTGGCTGTAATAAATATACTTTGCGTCTTGAAAAATACATATCCATCACGCGACCAAGTCCGCGAAATGAACACCCCCTTAAACCCCACTTTATATGGAGAAAACTGGGGTTTAGGGGGTATACATTTCTTTCTTTTTTCTGCCCCCCAGCCATATGCTGTTGGTACTCGTTAGAACCGCCTCAAAGAGGCGTTTCTATATAACGAGTACCCACAACCTATGTTTCCAGTGAACAAAAGAAAAATATCACGGATTTTCGTAAAAAAGCAGCCATTTTGGAGATGTGAAAAATGCACTATGTCGCATGGGTGTGTAATCGTAATGTTACCAGCCCCGCCCATCGGGGCTTGAAGAAATATAATGGCTGCATGATGCTTCCACGCAGAGCTGAAACCGACCCGCACTAACGGCACGAGTACTGGTAAACCGCTTAGAGGATCTAAGCCTGTCCAGGCAAAGCAGTACATGTCGACCCGACAATGCTTATAAACCCTATTGGTTTCGTTGGGCGACAAGGCTTGAGATGTCATTTCATCTCAATGTCGGGTAAAAGTCCCACAAAATTAGAAGCAACGTCTCCAAAATGACCTTTACAGTGTTGACGGGGACGTTAAACCTAAAATCAAACAAAATCGTTATGTTACCACTTAGAGGAACATTGGCCTTTGCGAAGGGCGAGCTGTTCTCTAAAGCAAGTTTGATGTTGGAGGAAATTTTGTAAGAAAAGACAGAATCATACACATTTTAAGTTTTAGAAAGGATGCTTAAAACTCGTTCGTTTGACGCGAAAAATGATTTCCGGGATAAACAATGGCATGTTTTGTATTGAAAAGGACCTCCAAGCTGCCCTAGCGCGAGCGCTGACAGCCGGTGTCGATAGCTCAGTCGGATGCGTGTCTGACAGGTTATCAGGAGGACGCGGGTTCGATACCTGCCGAGGTCGGCAACATTCTTTCGTGGAGATTGATCATGAAATCTTTTCTACGGTCATTCTCTCCCTTCCGTTGATTCAAGAAGGGCAATTGTCAGTTTTTGGCAAAAGAATGTGCAATGTACTGGTTAACCGCTTACTTAAAAGCCTGCCCAGGAAAACTGTGGATAGGTAAATTGAACGGCTCATGAAGGGCAGTAGTCAGTTTCTGGCGATAGAATGTGCAATGTACTGGTTAACCGCTTACGTAAAAGCCTGTCCAGAAAAGTGTGGATAGGTTAACTGACCGGCTCAAAAACAAACGAGCGCTGACTCTTAAAAGATTCTCACTGCTCTAAGCTCGAGCCACGCTCGGGTCACGTGTGAGACGAACTGTTCTGCAAGGGAAGGTCAGGTGGTTTAATATTATTTCTCCGGGAACCACCCACCACGTGATTAAGTCCGTGAAATGAACGCCCCTAGCCCCACTTTATATAGAGAAAACTGGGGTTTACGTGAGTAAACCTTTTTTCTTATTTCTACGCAAAGACAAAGGTAGTTGTATTCGTTAGAACCGCACCAATGTGACGGTTCTAACGAGCAAATACTACATATGTTGCGGGCATAAATAAGAGAAATATCACACATTTTAATAAGAAAAAAAAATCTCTTTTGGAGGTATGAAACAATGCATTATGGTGTACGGTTGTGTTATCGGAATGTCTGATTGATTTGTTTGTTTGTATTGGAGTTTAACGGCCCAGTCAACACTAGTTAGGTCATTTTAGCCGGTCAGCTTACCTATCCACACGTTCCTGGGCAGGCTTATACAATGTACGCAAGCGGTTAACCAGTACAGTGCACATTCTTTCGCCAAAAACTGACAACTGCCCTTCTTAAATCAGCGGAAGGGAGAGAATGACCATAGAAAAGATTTCATGATCAATTTCCACGAAAGAATGTTGCCGACCCCGGCATGTATTAAACCCTGGACCTCCTGATCACCAGTCAGACGCGCATCCGACTAAGCTACCGAGGCCGGTGAATGGTTTGACACAAGTGAAATAATAATGAAAGGACGAAATAAACAAAAAAGAAAGAAAGAAATATCACTCTTATATAAACCAACCCACAACGATTTACTTCGCCAAACACATTTTTTTACAAGAAGCCATCACCTAGTTCTACTTTTAGGCTAACGTTAGCAGACGAGGAAAAATGCCTGTAACTGGACCGTCCCTTGCAAAGGGTGACAAAATTACCTTTTGTACATGTATTATATAGGTATTTCATTGCAAAACTTTAAGAAAAACTTTGGCTCAAATCCAGAAGAGAGGTTATACAGAACTAGAGTTTGTTTCAAGAGGCGAAGTGAAGTTCAAAATGTTCTCAGGGCAAGTGCGCGTATTACGTCGAATATGTCACTATGGCATACTAAGTTTATATATACTTAGTCAAAAAAGTAACTATACCAACTTTCGGATGAAACTCACTAGATATCTGGCAGCCATTGAGCTCTATTCGGCTGTAGACATTTAAATCGGACGTTTAGCTAGAGAATGCTCAAACTTTCATTTGTCCATATATACCTTTCTGCTCCTGAGTTGTCTTCCAATATGTGCCTAGAAAGATTTTGGTAGAAAATGGACATTGCGCATGCGCAGAAAGTTCTTTTTTGTCTAAGATGGAAGACAATATTCTCTGAACATCGGATAACACTTTATTTTTGCAATATCTCATGATCTCGCATTATAAGCGAGGTTTTAATTTGTGAAATTCTCAAATTATCTCCATTGCAATTAAAAAAAATAGCAATTTTCGAACTGCTGTAATTTTTATTCCTGTCAATCAATGTTTGCCATTTTTTAAAAAAAAAACGCTTTGTGTCCACCTTAGCTTTTCATCATGAGTGTAAAAAATACAGAAAATTCATGTAGCATGTAGCACTATCGATTGCGATTTTCTATGGAGTTCCCATTGAAAGCAGCACCGGCCCCGATAGCTCAGTTGGTAGAGTGTCCGCTCCGGGGAACGGGAGGTCTGGGGTTCGATCCCGGGCCGCGACATACCAAAGTCGTTAAAAATGGTACTAGCTGCTCCTCGCTTGGCACTCAGGTTTACGGGGAAGAGCTAGGACTGGTCGATCCAGTGTCAGGATAATGTGACTGGATGTGGTATCATGCAATGTGTCTGGGACATGATACTTCAGTGAGGCAGCACTATAAACGTGAGCATTGAGCTCCCTGTCACAACCAGACACCGTCGTGATATGACTGAAAAATTGTTGAAAGCGACGTTAAACCCGAATTCACACACACACACACACACACACACACACACACATTGAAAGCAGCATTTGCATACAACTTCTAGGAATTGGAGGTCAATATGTGATAGCCTGTCTCTCGTAGCTGACGCAACTAAAGTTCCAAATCTTTTGTGAATAAACGCAAATGGTATCTAAAGAAATGTCACATGTATCAAATTTTAGAAATGTAGGGATTCAGGGAAATTTTGTAATGTTAAATCATAGCATGTTTAAATGATTTTCTCTGCGAAAATGACACAGTGACCTCTTGGGTGTTTAAAGCAATGGTCTACGATGATGTGTTTACGAAAACAAAAACGAATGGTGCTTTTGCACGGAAAAATGAGTCTTCTTATCAAAACATAACAAACTTTGTGTATTTTTTATCTGTAGTAGCTATAGTAACAGAAGTAACTTTAGGTATAGGAACTTTTTTGACTGAGTATATATACCAATTTTGTTTTTGTTTGTTTGATTTGAGGTTTAACGTCCCCGTCAACACTGTAAAGTTCATTTTGGAGACGTTGCTTCCAATTTTGTGGGACTTTTACCCGACATTGAGATGAAATGACTTCTCAAGCCCTGTCGCCCAATGAAACCAATAGGGTTTATTAGCATGGACGGTCCGCCTCGCACCGCGGTTCCTGGACCAATAGGGATAAATCAGTTGGGATAATTTCAGCTAGTGATCATCAATGTGGCACGTTGATGAAAACAGGGGCATCAGAAAATGGGAAAGAAAAGCCTTGGCCAGTTTTTGGATGAAAGAACCCTAACTCTGCACTGGTATCAAGAGTTCCTGCTTTAATTTTACATTAAACTAAACAATTGCAATGGATTATCCCCTTGGTAGACCACAGGGCACAGGCATTATTGTTCGCGCCCCCCGCCCATCGGGGCTAGACGAAATAGATTAAAATACATGGTACTTCCGCGTCTCCAAAATGACCTTTACAGTGTTGACGGGGACGTTAAACCTCAAATCAAACAAACAAAATTTGCCTGGGCAGGCTTAGATCCTCTAAGCGGTTTATTAGTACTCGTGTGCGGGTCGGATTTAGCTCTGCGTGGAAGCATCGTGCAGCCCATATATTTCTTCAAGCCCCGATGGGCGGGGCCGGATTATACGGTGGTCTGAAAATGAGTAAGATAAATCAGTCACCATATTTGCATTATTTGCTGGCCTCAAGCTTGCACATTGTCAATATTGGAAAAACAGGTAACCAGACCCCCCTGACCTTTCACTGATAACCTTCAGACTAACAACCAGCAGATAATGCAAATAAGGTGAATACGCATGGATGCATCACTGTTTGGCCGTCGGCGGCATATCTCTATCCTCAGTCGCGGGTTAAAGAACATCTTCACAATAGACAAATCAACCCATGTGAAAGGCAAGTTCACAATGCTATACTGATCGTAAATGCGCTAGCACAAGACAAAAATATCATAAAACCAGTGCATCAAACAAAGACTCCGATTAAAATGCTCTGCGAAGCATGATTTTGTTTTGCTTGTCTCAGTTTACCGTCGCCATCACGCAAAAATGTCTATATAGTTTTGACCCCCTTGAACCCCACTTTTATATAGTAAAACTTGGGTTTACAGGGGTAAACCTTGTTTTACTTATTTCTGCTCTAAAATTTAGATGTGGGTACTCGTTAGAACCGCCTCGACGTACCCACAATCTATATTTTGAGCAGAAATAACAAAATATCACAATTTTTCATCTTAAATTTTTCATTTTTACGATGGAAAATTTACAGTGTATTTGTATAGGCGTGTTTTTGTAATGCTACAGAAGGGGGCATATGACCGGTTGATCTGATCAAACGGCACGGACGCGCATGCGCGCTACTATTATTTCTGTTTATGCGATTATCGAAGACACTGACCAGATTTTACGGATGCATCGGCTGAGCTGCGTCTTCGGTGGTCGTTCAGTTACCTGCAATAGACTAAATCAATATGCACAACTGAATTTCGCTTATTTCTGTTGCGATAACCAATATCCGTGCGGCCTTTGTACATGCTGTAATTCAGAAGCCTCCGTGGTGTAGTGGTTACGCCACTCGCCTTGTAACCAGGGGTCGCAGGATCGATCCCGGGCTTCTCCAGACTTTCGGAAGAGTCTTTAAACCGAGGTCCCGTCTCCGTATGACCTTCGCTGTTGGTGGGACGTTAAACTGAAACACTCACTCACATGCTGTAATCTCATGCGATCATCGATGACACTGATCAGACTGTTTGGATGCACGCGCTGAGTTGCGTCTTCGGTGGTCGCTCAGTTTCCTGCACAGACTTAAATAAATATGCGCTAGTGGCTACAGAGGGGGCATATGATGAGTTTATTCTGATCAGACTGCACGGATGCGCATGCTGAGCTACGATGTTTTCTATTTATGCGATTATCGAAGACCACCGACAAGATTTTACGGATGCACAGGCAGAGCTGCTTGTTCGGTGGTCGTTCAGTTACCTGCATAGACTTATATCAATATGCGCAACTGTATTTCGCTTATTTCTGTTGCGATATCCATTATCTGGGCCCCGTCAAGCGATTTTGGTACTTATCGCCTATGCGAGCAGCGAAGGTTCAGGCGAGCCTGCGCATCCGCGACCTTTTGGATTCTTAGGCTGAGTTGCATCTCGGTTGTCGTTCAGTTACCTCATTACGATAACACGCCCGTGCGACATAGTTTTTTTCACATCTCCAAAATGGCTACTTTTCTGTTAAAAATCCATGATACTTTTCTTATTTATACTGCAAGCGTGGTTTGTGGGTGCTCGTTAGAACCGCCTCATTTAGGCAGGTTCTAATGAGTACCCACAACCTATGTTTTGGAGCAGAAATAAACCCTTAAACCCCAGTTTCTCTATATAAAATGGGGTTTGGAGGGGGGGGGGGGCTTCATTTCACGGACTGTCACGTGATGTGCATAGACTTATATCAATACGCGCAACTGGATTTCGCTTATTATTGTTGCGATATCCATTATCTGTGCGGCTTTGTAAGGCTCATGCGATCATCGATGACAGTGATCATAGGGGTTTGAATCATAAAAAAAAATTGATTTTTTTTTTTTCATTTTTTTTCATTTTGTTTTCATGGTTCAAGCCCCTATGCACTGATCAAACCTTATGGATTCACAAGCTGAGCTGCGTCTTTGTTGGTCGCACTCAATCGTACCGCAAAGACTCAGATCAACATGCACAATCTCTGTTTGCTTATATCTGCTAGTCCTGTGGCTACGCAAGGCTACGATCACCGATATATTAGACAAGACAAATCAGGCTGCGCGGATGCGCAGGATAATCTCTTTGCCGCTGATCACAAAACGATCTACATGCGTGTTTAACCAAACAATATGAAACGGGAACTACTCAATATTGGCGCCACCTAGCGGACATGGGAAGCAATCGGATAGATAACTCCGTATAGCGGTAGTCCCCCATTACATTAAGTAACTTGGTTTGTTGATAGTCAACCATGGGTGTGGCTAACTTAATGTATTCAGCATGATGGGGGTTAATGGCTTCTCACTTCCAGCTTTCAACTCGGGCCTCTGTGGCCTAGTGGATAAGAGCGCTGACTCTTAACCATTAGGTCTCTTACTGTTGTGGCTCGAGCCTGCCTCGGGTCACATGTGAGACGCCAAGTTCTGGAACGATTGGCCAGGTGGCTTTTATCCGGGTACTTCGGTTTTCGCCCACTTCTGATTAACGATCGGCACGATATGAGTGAAACAGTCTTGAAAGGGCAGTAAAACCCAAACCAACTTTCAAGTTCTAACTTCATCACTTCTGACTTGATCATGTTGATAAATTTAGAACATAGAAATCGGAAATGAGTGTGGGTGCGTTTGAGTGTGTTGTCTAACCAATAACTAAGGTCATACGGAGACTCATCC